>JAQQBS010001424.1:4601407-4735637 GCA_030347275.1 Microctonus aethiopoides
CTTTTTTTTTTTTATTCTTCCTATCTCTTATCCCCCTCTGTGCCGTTCTTTGCGTCTACTCTCGTTCACCGCCGCATTCTCTGCCCCACGTCTCACCTCACTTTGTCCAAGAATGAGTATAGCGCACCGTAACCTTTTTCTTTCTCTTCTTTTCTCTTCTCTCTCTCTCTCTCTCTCGCTCTCTATATCTCACTTGCGCCTTTCACCCGACCTCTCGCGTGCACTCCCTCTTTCATTTTTTCTCTCCTCCTCTCCATCGACCACCCGCCACCCACATCCTGTTTCTCTCCTCTGTATTATATATGTATGTTGAAGCCAACGAAGGAGAGCAAGAGAAAAAGAGACCTTTTGCGCGCTTTTATATCTACCAATGAGCGAGTAAGCTGCGCGACACCTTATTCTCTTCGTCTTTACTCATATCACAATTTTTTTTGTTTCACCCTTTTTTTTTTTTTTTAATATCGCGTTTAGTATTCTCTTTTAAAGTAAAAAAAAACTACGTATATTCATGTCCATTTTTTTCTTTTCTATACATTTAACTATCATTTTCTTTGGATTAATCTAAAAAATATATAATTTTTTCTCATAATAAAGGCGTGAAAATTAATTATCAATCTCATCAAATTTATATTCACACACAAACATATATACTCAAATTTACCACGAATATTATTTCATAAAAATATAATAAATAATATATAAATGATAACCTCTTTTAAAATTTATATCGTTCATTTTTCTGACTCACATTTCCGTTTTTTCTCTCTTCTTTCTGTCATTATTTCTCCTCTTCCTTCACACACATATGTATATACATATTTATACATACACATATACCTCCCACTCTCTCTCTCTCATTTAGACTTTCTCTATTCCCCTCTTTACTTATTTCATATATATATTTTATTTATTTTTTTTTTCTTCCCCACCTATTCGACAAGTACGCGTTTTCTTCCGGCGTTTTCTCTCCTCTCTTTTCTCTTCTCTCCATCCGCTGGTTATATACCTCCTCTGTCCTCTCTATTCTCTTTCTATACATATATATACACTCGAGAGATCGCATTCCCCCTTATCTCTCGAGTTTCTCATTGTCCGTAACGGCCATCTGTCCCTATATAACTTTTTTTTTTTTTTTATTTTCATCCTACGCTTTCATCCCTTCGTCTCACCCCAATACAAAGAGAGACCTCTTCTCTTTATCCTTGTTCGCTTACTCGCACACGCATTCCCCTTTTTACTCTTCTTCATCATCGTCTTCACTATATTCCCCACGTGAATATATGTGTGTATGTATACAGATACAAACCCCAGCTCAAATAAAGTTCAACATATATATGTATAGTGCGAGACGAAAAAGAGAGATGGGGGAAAAAAAAAATTAGAGGAACGAGTAAAGGAAAGCACCCTCGCAGAAAAGCAGAACCCATTTCTACCCTTTTTCCCCAACTAAAATATATATATATATATATATACACCCTCTCGGTTTCTTCTACATCCCTCTTCTCTATACAACATTTTGTCCATCATCGTAGTACATTCATTCCTTTCAGACTCATGTACATGTAATTTTTTTTTTTTTTTTTTTTTTTTTTTTGTCAATTTGAAAAAATAAAAATTAAATGTATTTATATCTTCCACGTAATATTCTCGTTAGTTAATTAATGCGATATTATATATTATTGAAGTATATTTAATTTTTGTTATATATACGGTTTTATGAAAAGGATAAAAAAATTATTTATAAGGGAGGAAAATTATGTCAAGGGAATATTTATACAGCAAATGCGAGTAGTGAAAAGTGCACGTGCGCCCTTTAAGCAAAATGCGCGTCTATGTAAAAAAATAAAAATAAATAAAAAGAAAAATGTGGGGTTGGCGAGAGAAAAAAAAACAATTTCTCTTTTTATTTTGTTGAGATACAAACTTATCTATAATATACATGCATATATATAAATATATATATATACATGTATATATGTATATGTAGTCAAGTAAAATAGCACGTTCGTGCGCTGCGACCTTGAACGCCAACACGTCACCCTCTATGGCGTTCCACACTACGTCATTATATGTATATAGATATAATAAGGATATATTTTGCTGTTGGATCCCCTTTTGCAGGGTATATCTGTGTATTAGGGGTTGATACCAACCCTTCAGACTATATATCCTCCTGGGCTTTTTTTATTTTTTATTTCACTGTATTTTTTTTTATTTTTTCTACTTCTTTTTCCCTTCGGTCTACATCTCAGTAAACTGTGTATATATGTATATATATTTGGGTTTCACGCTGTATCTTCACTTTGCAACATTGAAAATATCTTGAAACAATTTCGTCTTTTTATTTTTTTACAAACATCAATCATCGCAATTTTCCATTTTTTTTTTTTTTATTATCATATTATTATCATTATCCTCCTTTGTTATGAAAACTGAATCGCATATATAAATGTATTTATTCAAAATGAATTATATATTTTATTTCTTTTTTTTTATCTTTCGTTTATATAAAAGAAAAAAAAAATTATACTGCCAGTCAAGAATAAACAATGTTTTTAATTGCGAATAATGAAAATAAATAATAATAAGGAATAAAAAAACAAAACGATAATTGTGTATAGTTATAGTAGTAGTAGTAGTAGTAGTAGTAGCTGTGAGTAACTAAATGCATAAATGATGTTGGAGAATTTGTAAAAAATTGTATTCGAAGGAGAACAGGTGAGTGGCAAAGACAAAGTCAGAGAGAAAGGAGAGTAAGATACACATATGTATATTGCACTTTGTGTATAAGTATATACATATGTATATGTATACATGTATAAATGCAAGGCGAGACGAAAGGAAGACGAGGAAACGAAGGGCATATATACTTGGGAATGCGGTATACTGTTATGCCTTACGGTACAGAGAGAGAGAGGACGGAAATTAGGACTACTTTGCCACGCTCCCGTGGACTCCTTGATTCATCGCTTTCACGCGCGACACGTGACTTTTCAACTTACTCAGTACATATTGCGTTTGTCTTTTTAATTTTATTCGTTATTTATAAATATTTTTTTTTTTATTTTTTATTTTTTTCACAATACTATTATCAAAATAGATATACCTATTAAATTATTTCTTATATACATGCATATGGTATAGTAGAGTATTTTTACTTTATGAATTATTACTTGCAAATATATATTATTTCTTTTACGTTTTTTTTTTCTATGGGATTTTTTAGTGAATATGGGAAAGCCCCGAGAGATGTCTGTCAAATAAATAAATTTAGCTCGCGCTAAATGACGTTGGAAAATGCATGGATGAAAGTGTGATAGTATCTGTATGGACATATATGTATACGTAGAATATATATATATATACTTATAAATACATGGAAATGTTTATATAGATATGGCAAAGTGAAATAAAAAAATGAAATGTGTGAAGGTGGGAGAATCTGCAGGATGCGAATGAGTAGGGGACAGGTAATGGGGAAAAAAAACAGTTTGCAATGTTATAGAGATATAGAAAGTATATATATTTGTATATGAAAGTATACACATGTGTGTATGTATATTTGTTTTATGTGTTTGTGTATATATAATTGAGATAGGCGAAGTGAGAAAAAGACGATGGGAAATTTTATATCTGAGAAATTAAATACTGAGTCTATTCGCAAACTTTTTCTTTATGTCCATATTTTTTTTCCGTTGCTAATTAAAGATCATAGTCGGCTAAACATAATTTATTTAATATACATATGTGTGTTCATATGAATATGTAACGAGAATGATAACTGCTTTGAATATTTTTTTTTTCATGGATCAAAATTGACGATTAATATTCAATTGTGAGTGAAAAAGAGATATTTTTTTTTTTTTTTCATATTTCTTTGGTAGTGTCTTGTTCATTCGTTCGTCCTCATCGTAAAGCACATGAATAATTTACAGACATACACACACAACTGAGAATCTATCTTTTGTAAGATATATATAACAAAAAAAAAAAAAAAAAAAAGACTTGAAGAGAGAAAAATAAACTAGATTACCTACTTCAAGTATTATAAATTTTTTTTTTTTAAATTACATTCAAACGAGCATTGAAAAAAAATTATAAAATCTTTTTGAAAACTATTTTCCTTTGGGAGGAGTCCATTTTGTCTGAAGATATATAATACATTTTCACAAATACAGAGACCCATACAAAACCGTATAAAGATGATAACGAAAACAGAAGAAGAAGAAGAATAAGAAAAGCAACATAATAAAAAATAAAAAAAAAAAGAATAAGAAAAAGATTGGCATCGAAGAAGACTTTTCAGTGCAAAACTTGTCTCGTCTCATTTTTCCCCTTGCTCTTCTCTTCCATCACTATATAAATATACATATATGTATACATATCCATCCACCTCGAAGTTGAAAACTAAAGGCAGAGCAAAAGAATTGAAAGACTGAGTGAGATAGAGAAAAACGAGCTCGAACCGGTGAGAAACCAGCGGAAAGAGAAGCGAGGAGTAAAAGAACCAACGGAGAACGTCGATAACGTCGGAAAAACGTGGAAGCTAAACGAGAAGGAGATGGCAAAGTAAATGGAAGAGAGCTAAAGGGGATTGGTACGAGTATATAGAGATGAGACGTAAGAGGAGAAATATTGCGAGCAAGGAGGGTGAGGACTTTGAAGTAAAGTCCCGGTGGCCTCGCAGAGCAAAATGGGAATGAAAGAACTTGCGAGCTTCAACGAATGACAAAGATGAAGTGAGAGAAGGATAGTCAAGAAAAAAAATTATATCTATATGTATATAATATATATGAAAAAGAAAGACGAGAAGGGAAAAATAAAGAAAGGAAGAAAAAAAAAAGGGAAAAAAATTGAGAGTGGAAGTGGAAAAGAACTTTGCAGGATCTCGACGAGTAGAGAAACAAAGGGAAGAAAGAAAGAAAGTAGAGAGATGGAAACACATATATGTATATATATATATATATATATTTATATAGGTGAGATGAGGAGATGTGCGGAGAACATGAAGAAAAGGGGGCCATGAGAAAATAGCGTACGTCTTCGCTTATATTCGTTGTGAAGGCAAGGCAGCCAGAGGGAAATATATAGATAGAGAGTGAGAGATAAAGGGAGAAAGGGAGAAGGAAAGTAAATGGAAGCTACAGGGGAAAAGAAAAAAAAAAAAAGAAGGGATGATGTACATGTATACACTCAAACATTGAAGCTCATCCCCTTTTATTTATTTATTTTTTTTTTTTTTCTGTTGGAAGAAAAGACTTGGAGGAAGTGAAGTGAAGGGAAACGAAGAGAAATATAAAGGAGATGAGATAGCGAGCGAGAGAAATGAGGAAAGAAAAAAGGAAAAAAATATACACGAGGCAGTAGACAGAGATGAATTGAACGAATAAGAAAGCAAGAGAATAAAAAAAGAGAACGAAATGGATCTACTGAAACACACATTCATATGTACTCATGTAGATGTATGTAGATACATGTATTCTTCATTGCAAAATGAAAGCGTTCTGCTTGCATTATAAGTTAGATGTATGTAGGGGACTGCAGGATGTGACGCTGAAGAATTGGGACATAAGCTCTATTACGATGTAATATATTTATTCAAGAATATTTTTAAATATTTAGAAGACATTTTTTCCTAAAGAGAATCTCGTTATGGTTTAATATTTTATTTCAATTATATGCAGGATGATGTTGAATAAAAATGGAGGAAATTTAATGAGTTTGAGGAAATAGTATGTAATGTGTGTGTGTGTGTGTGTGGGAGGAAAAAAAATGAAAAATAAAAATTGTGGATCGTGAAAATGGCGAAAGCTCGCGCTCATAAGAAAACGATGAAATGGGAAAGGTTAGAGAGAACAAAAAAGAAAAAAAAATATATACGTGTATATATGTACGTACTCTCATACTTTTATGTTGCAAGAGGGTGAAAGAATGCTGAGTTGAAAGGGCAAAAAAATGGAAGGATATACATGTAACTCTGTCTCTTTTTCTCTCTTGTTTCGTTTCTTCTTCTTGTTCACCCGTCGACAGATAAGAAAGTCCAATGGAAAAAAAAAAGATAAATAAAAAAAAAACGTCTTATATCTAACATATTCGATTTTTCATTCTTTCTTCCCCTTTTCATATTATATATCCTTGGGGTTTCGCTTTGTTCGTCATGTCTTTGAAACAAAAATGTTGGAATTTTATGAAAGCCACTATAACATTTTTTATTATAATTTTTGAATAATACATAAATATCAAAGTAGATATATAATATAAATAAAATTGTGTATATATTTCGATGATTGATGTTTGGTTTTTTGCTGCTCTATTATTTCTTAAATAAAAAAATAAAAATTCGCACGTTTCTAAAACCTGAACTACATCATCGTTATCCCCAAAAGCAAAAATATCAAATTCAACGTCAAATAAATCAATAAACGAACTGGAAAGTGCGAGATATGAATAGTAAAAGGAAAAATCGATTATAGGTGAGCCAAGAGAAATGTCGTTACACTTTTCGTTCACTAGTCTCAGAGATATTATCAGTAATCAACTAACCTAATTCATACAGATCAACATAATATTCAATTTGCAATTTTATCTTTAAAAAAAAAGAAGTAAAAAGAAAAAAAAAATCGAGATGAAACAAGAAAATTCTATTTAAACGTCTGCGTGTACAGATCATATTATTTTTAAAAATCATTAATTCAATTGATTTAAGTGAAGAAATCAATAAATATATTAACATGAATATTTAATTGATAATATTTGCGTAGATGTTGAATATACGATGATGATGATGATGATGATGTGAGTTTCTCTTGATGTTTAAAAATAAAAAAAATAGACAAACAACCGTACACTATACATAAAAAAAATTTTAAGCCATACTTATGTGTTGCCACAGGGTCGTCAGGTTGTGTAAGATGAGCGAATGAATACATAAAAACAAAATAAAGATAGCGAAGAGCGAGAAGCCGAATTGCGGACGTGACGAAGTAAAGGAAAAGAATATAAAGATAAGGAAATAAAGAAAGAAAGAAATAAACAAAGAAAAAAATTGAACAAAGGCACTCGGTGGAAAGCTGTGATAGGTAGAAGAAACCAAAGTGACACAAAGAGAAAATGTGAGACAAAGTGAGAACGAGGACAAAATGTAGAAAAAAATAGATAGAAAAAATAAAAAAAAAAAACATTAGTAGAAATGAAAAGGAAGGAATGAAGCTTAGAGTATCCGTTATCGTCAGGCGTCTAAGCAGCTGATAAAAGTCCGTGTGCCTACGGACAGATAACGCGAATAGCCCGTATAAAGAGTCGCATAGATAGAAGCTGATAAAGAATAATTCACATAGCAGGTGAATGTTGTACACAGACCAACGCCCGAATTCTGTCAAAGCCAGTTTAATGTTTTCGCGATCTATTTTTTTAATTTAATTATCATTGTAATATTGGTTGCAATCAATTGAGAGGGGATTGAGATTGAGCAGTTGAAGAAAATGAAAATGAAAATTTCGCGAGTGATATTTTTGAAATAATAAAATAATAATTGACGAAATAATATTTAATAGTGAATATTCTGAATAATTTATAAAATTTACTTTTCCACTGGGTCATTCTCTTGAATTAATCGATGATTGCAGTCTACTTTATCGACTTACCAACCCTAAAGGATACGTAGCAATAGTCAGAATGTATAGATATTTATTTATAATTTCATTATTTATTTAATTTATCATTTTAATTCTAAATTATTTTACGTTCAATTTTTAATTTAAAATTGATAATGGATTCGGCGAATTATTGGGGTGTTCATTACAGGTATATTTTTGGATTAGCAAGTAAATTACTTGATTTTCACGACAATTTAATGTGATAATAAAATATGTATACTAAAATTTGAGTATTTAAATATTAAATTTACTTGGAAATTTTTGTTTCAGCGGAGGGATGGCCGGGCAGCATTACTGCCTGCGCTGGAACAATTACCAGTCGAACATGACGTCTGTGTTTCATCAGCTGTTGCAAACTGAGGCCTTCGTGGACGTCACCCTGGCTTGCAATGAGGCATCATTAAAGGCGCACAAGGTAGACAAGTATAAAGTATAAGGAAGAAATAAAAATAATAAATTGAGTTGTATAGATAAATAAAGTTACATTGATGATTGTTGCTATGGAGAAAATCCGTATCGGAAAATTACAAAATGAAATAAAAAAAAAAAAAGAGAAAACAGTCGAAAAAAACATAAAAATAAAATAGAAAATATAAATATCAATTTAAAATTTGTAGACGAAAAATATTGTTGATCATAAGTGTTAGACAGGTAGATTAATTTATATCTTCACTGAGAAAGTCTTATCAGTATTCTACATATACATACAATACATATTAGTGACACGCGTAAATGATTATTATTATATTAAATAAATTTGATATAAATTTATTTGCTCATTATTTTCTTCTTTTTGTTAACAGGTTGTATTGTCCGCCTGCAGTTCATATTTCAAAAAGCTCCTGCTTTCAAATCCATGTAAACATCCAACAATTATCATGCCGCAGGATGTTTGCTTCAATGATCTCAAGTTCATCATTGAATTTGTCTACAAGGGCGAAATTGACGTGTCACAAGCGGAACTTCAGGTGAGAGAAATTGAGCTCGCTCGCGCGTATCTGGAATAAACATTCAAGTCCTTCTCTTTTTCTTTTCTCCTATTTCTCACGTCACGCTCTCACTGTATTTCTCTTCTTTTCAAATAAAATGCATGCTCGCTCCATATTACCACTAAATATTTCTGCGTATATAATATACCTTTTCTCAAACATGCACGCAAAAAAAAAAAAATTAGATTAAATTTAGAAATATTGAATTAATTTTATATATTAAATCGGGTCAAATATTCATTTTTTATTAAATTCACCTGATTCGATTGCAATAATAAAATTTGAAAATTATTTATCTAAAAGCACAGTTGTAATAAAAACATTTAGTCGGATCAATAATCTTATATCCATATTAAATTTATCATAAAAAAATTATCATGTAAATTATTAATCTGTCTTAATTATAGTATTGAAATTGTCCGCTTGAAATTATTGATCGAAAATTTTTGTTTCTATTTTAAACCAGTTATGAATTAGTAAAACATTGACTAAATTTAATTTTGCAAATTAATTCAATATTTTTAGTTCTACCAATTTCGAATTTAATCTAATATTTTTCTCAGTGTACATGATATATTAATAACGATAATATCATGCCTCAGAATACATAACATGATTTTACCGACAGCGATATCGATAATGTTGGAATCTGTAATAAAAATGTACCAACTGTAGGTAAATTAATTGTAATTTTACCGCGACAGTTGACATTTTTCTCGTTCCCTTCTACATAACCTCGCGGAATACAGGCGGTTTTTTATCGATGTTGGTTAAGAAATACATAATACGATAGTTGGTAATATGTATTTAGAATAAAGAAGAATAATATTGTCGTGATGTAGATTCCAAACATACACACCAGACATCGCTTCCATTTCACAGTTTAATCATCCATCTTTATCTACCGGATTCTCAGTTCGTCGAGTTTTTTATTTCTCCCATTTTTTTTTTAACTTTTTTCATCAACGTAAATAATTCTGGTGCTATTACGGTGAAAAATCTGCCTTGCTTCCCGGCTTTTCAACTGCACTATTAACAAACGTCCAAATTGTGAAATTCTACCGGGAATCTTAAAGTGATTTCGGAATCATCAACAATCAACGTTTTACCATAATCATTCAACATCACCAAATAAAACATGGATCCAACACAGCATTATACTACAAACGATAGGTAAATCAAGTTTTTTCGAGCGTATGTTACAGAATAAGAGGTTATAGCCACGCTTCATCCATTATACTCAAGCTTACCACCTTTATATAACTAAATATGTATAACCTAAAAAAAAAAAAAAAATAATTTTTCAACTCTTCAATAAATTATCATAAAAAAAAAATATTTTATTTGATCGAAAAAAATTGATTAATATTAGCCATATTCAATTTCAAAAAAGAAAAATAATTTAAATTTTCGCGCCACTTTTGGATTTTCCTGATCAATGGATGCCTTTAGCAGTTTTATCATTATTATTTTTTTATATTATTATCATGATTATTATTCTTGACTTCCGGCGCGCTGAATAATTCGGGGAGAGAAGGCGCCATTAGAATTTTCTGATTTTTAATATCTCGTTGGGTTAAAGCCACGTCTCGTGACTCCCGCGCTAGGTTGAAATCAATAAAAGGACAGTCTTCGACCCCCATCTCGTTAGGACGCATTGTTCGGCAATCAGGCTACTCTGCGCGAGTTTGCTAGCCGTACAGCGGCTCTCAAATCACTCGTTGCCAACCAATATATATACCAAATATGCATATGTAATAACGTGAAGGATATATATGTATGTATAATTTTGGCGACGATGCTCAAAGCCAATCCAAACGCTCTTATCGTTCAGAGAAAATCATGTCGACGACCTTTTCACTCTTTATTCCACTCATATTTCTCATCAGAATTATCGATATGAGAAAGAACAAAATTCATTACTCAACACACACACACACACACGCTACACACATTACAGCCTTTCGTTATTGTATACCCTCATCTAATATAATTTCAATTACGCAATAGATTGACGTTGGATAATTATAAAAGTTATTAATTATATATGCGTATATTTTCAACAACGAAATATTGCGACATTGTAGGTGTATAGTGTGTACGTTTTTTATTTCTCAATTCGAATTCTATTATGAAAATAGAGTTGCATCTTGGATGAGTTGAAGAGAGAGAGAAACGTTTGGAAATATAATTGGCATTGTGGCTTTTTTTCTTTTACTTTTCTTTTTTTCTTTTTGTTCTTCGTTCAGCGGCGCGCAACGCGCTGGCACGCAACGCCCCTGGGCGAGTTTGCTGGTGTTGGCTCAGCACACCCATATCCTCTTCTATGTTGGCTTCTCCTTTTCTTCCCTTTCCTTTTTCTCATTTTTTTCTTTATTTTCTTTTATTTTTTCAACTCATATTTTATTTTGGCGTCTTCCACTTTCCCACTTATAATATTACTACGTTTTCATCTATGCAAAATCCCCAAAAATCCATTAATGCTGGCTCATAACGAAAACCAATTAAAATATTAATATTAATAATAATTAATATTAATATCATATTATCCTGTATTTTATTAATAATAATTTCGAACAGATATTTATATTTATTCAGGGTGACATTTCTATTACAATAAAATGAAATAAAAATTTTTATTTTACTTGAAAGAGAAAAATTAAATTCCGTCATCGAAACATGAATAATATTTAAAATCTCGGAAAATAAAATAAATAAATCCGTGATATATCGTCATTATAATTAAATATACATATAATCATATAAATAAATTTTTTCATGACTATTACACGTGATAAAATTGAAAATAAAAATTTCTAGCCAAAGAATCGTGTGTATAAAATAGGAAAACTGCAGTTTGATTAATCCTTGAAAGTGTATGCCCTAAAGCTCCAGCATCACTTTCAATCCCACCTCTTCATGTCCTCTCTATTTCTCTTTCACTTCATCCTGATTTTTTTTTATTTATTTTTTTACATATCTCTCCCTTCCTCCCGCTCTTTCTTTTTTTTCTTTCTCTCTCGTGAGAGCACATCACGTGCGCTTCAAGGTCTGACCTTGAACACGGACTTTGTGTACACGCGAATGTCTTTGACTGTATGTACATGTTTCATCCAACACACCGATATACATATACACATATGTGTGTGTTCCTTCCTCCCCCTTAACATCAAGTATATACAGTCCGTGCAGTTTAGGTTTAAGGATCAAACTATTCTCGCTTGCAATTCGTTTGAAAATTACCTTCTTTCTACCGGGGATGAATTTTATTCTTCGCCTGATCTTGTTGTTTAAAATAGTGTATATACTTTTATCACAAAGCGCGAAGCCAAATAATACATACATAAATATATATGTATTTATGTACATAGTGGTAAAAGTATCCGAGGAAGTGGTGAAAGAAATAAGAGAAAAAAAAAGAAAGAGGAAGGGTTTCACGAATGACCTCTTTCTTGACTTTGAACTGTTTCGTTTTTCTCTTTCTCCAGTTTCTCTCTTCGATTTTATTTATTTTTTTCTTATTATTATTCCCATTTTCTCGCATTGTCACAATTTTATTCCTATACATAAGCAATTTATCGTGCAGTGTAAATTGTCTGCTAGTCAACCGCAGAAATTTTGTAAAAATATATAAATAAAAAAAAATGTGTAATGAAAAGAAAGAAAGGAAATAAATAAAAAACAACAATTCATACTTACTCTCGCGCAACAATAAGAGAGCAATAAGTATATAGAAACGAATGAGAATGAGGATAATGCTCTCTTGTTGACCCGGTTCCAGATCCTTTTCTCGCCCAGAGAAACTCGGACACCTGACCAGGAACTGTGTGCTCTACACTTTGTGTTTATACGTATACACATTTCTCTCTATATACTCTCTATCGTTTCTTCTTTTCTCTCTGTTTCTTTACTCAACCACGACACAACTTCATGATATAAGTGTTGGTATATATACTACATGTTTGTATGTACGTATATAAAGAGAAAAGAAGGATAAAGAGAGGCAAGGAGAGTAAAACGCGTTGAGGATACCGTTCTACAGACCTTGAACTCTTCTTACACCGTAAACCCACGTACAATACATCTATATGTTTGTTTCGGTGTGTGGATAAAAAGGTTGTCTTTCAAAATCCGCATCGGCATTCATGTACCTATGATTATTATTACTATGAATTTTTTTTTTATATACAATTTCTTAATTCCCATTGAGAATTTAATAGACAAGTATTTTTTTTTTTTTTTTTATGATAATTAAAAAAATAAAATATATTCAAGTTGATATTTTTTTTTTCTTGTGGTTATGTACGTTTTATTAATTAATAAAATGTGTGGGAATCGTCAGGCACTCGGCGTACCCATTTACATTGTATATGCATGATGCTTCAAGTGGGTTTTTATTTAATTTATTTATTTATTTATTTATTTTTCATTTTTGGTCATACTCAAAAACTCTAGTGCCCAGGTGCGAAAGCTAATACATATACAGTGTTGTGTATACCGAATAATATAGACATTTTATAACTACCTTCAGTTCTTATTTCTCATTCTCGTGTATATAGTGAAATAATTTTGAATATGCATTATATTCTGTTGAGGATTTGAAGCTGCAGATAAGAGGATTTATAAAGAATAAATGTATGAGATATGTAATTTATTTCGGTTATTATACATCTCTTACAATTAAACATTAATATTTTTATCTGATTATTATTGATAAAAATTAGTATATTTTTATCAGATATATTATTGAAGTATATCTTCGATTGAAATAAAAATGGTGAATATTGTGAGGTTGAGGAATAAATTTATGGAGAACAATGTATGAATTGGAATACGTTTAATTGGTTTAATTTTTATTTATTTTTTCAATCTACATGTTTCAACTATATTTGATCAATTTGAACGTCTTGCGTTCACCCAATTAATATGTTTTGCAAGATATACGTACCCTGGTTGCTCTCTTGCGTTAGATCGTCTTTGAGTGTTAATTATTGGGTTCATTCTCAAAAATCTATTTTCCACAGACCTCATATTTCTTGTTTCTGCGAAATATATTATTTGCAGACGATCTTTAGAACGATGACGATAATTACGATTATTTATATTTATAGTAACACCAACATAATATTCCCTATCAATCGATAGGATATATTCCATTCTTCTTATTGTGATTCTTTGAGGGGTCATTTTTATATACGTAGCAATTTTTTATTTAGTATTTTTTATTATTATAATAAAAATTGCATGTAAGATAGAATATTATTATTAATTAATATATAAATTCACCCAAAGACACTACTTTTTTCTGAGTTTGACGGATATGAACTCTAACTAACACCTTGACGTTTGATGAAGCTCTGGTGAATTTAGCACATAATCTTAGTATTTATATAGCACCCTCATGATAAGAAAAATAATGCTTAATTCATAATTATGAATACATTCTTTGTATGAACCTCATTACGACAATTGACTGTATGGCATGTAGATAACATTTGCGATTAAACATATTCATATCTGTAACGTTAATCACGTACCTATCGATATTCGCAACATCGAAGATAATTTTCTTATGACTTCGTTTCTGGAATGTTCATTTTATGAAGCTCGCAAATATGTATAACTATGGAATATTGCAATATAGCAATAAATATTATTTATTCTTTAGTGAAATGTCACTTATTCCTGCTTGGAAAATTTTAAACTTTCAATTCTTTTCATGAGTAAGCATAAAATTATCAAACTAAATTTTAATTAGTGAATTGAAAAAAATTTCATTATAAATTTTCTTTCAAATTATTTTTTCGTATATTTCAGTAAGTGAAAAAATAATTTTATAAATATTTTATTGACGAATTATCTCCATGCATATATCCCCCAAATAGAAGTCAAACTTTAAGATGGAATAATTAATATTTCCTGCAGTGACTGTACCCCATGGTTGAGATGTCGACGCGACGATCGTTTTACTCCTCTGATTTCACCAATCAAAAATATTATTAAGCAAAGCAAAAAAAAACACCATAATTATTTTATATACTCTCGTCTTACATTCTCAAAAGAAATTTATCTCTCAAAAATCCCCAACTTCATTGGACTTTAATTGAACAATTAAATAAACAGTTATAACAAAATGAAAAATAAATTAATATTCGGAAAATTAAAAATCCGAAGCAAAGCTGCATATAATTCTTTCGATCTTTCTCAATGTACGAATAATATATACACGCACATGTTAACATTATTCCAACAGTCATATAATAGCTCTCACATTATATTTCTCTTCATATTCTTTTATTTTTTTTTCTTATTTTATATCCTACTTCATTTATCCTCCCACTCTTTTGCTCTTGGCGCATTTCTTCTTTCTCCCCTCATTTGCCTAAAATTCGCAAACTTCCACTCTTGACTGTACCACACGCGGTTTTCTGCAAGCGCGTTTTGAGTGTATGCGTGCGCATAAGGAAGGCAAGAGCGTGTGCGTAAAGAGACGAGACTGCGAAGCCGCAGATTCCCTTTGTCTGCGCACACTCTGTAACCACTACGGCCTCTACTCTTCCCTCTCTCCAATTTGGCTTTCACACACAAATGTATATGCATATATACATCCAACTGACATTCACATCTCGCTTACACTCTCGGTCCCGAACCACTAGCCCTCTTTGTCAAACAAGATATCTCCCACAGTGTAGAGTGTATAGTAGAACGTTGTATGTATATATTCCTCTCGGCGGTTTGGCCTGCACGCTTTTCGTTCGCCAAATCTACACATTTCTCCTCTCTACCTTCCACCACCTTTCTATATACACCCCTCTCATTCTCCCCCTGTGAAATTTCACGTCCCTTCTCCTCTTGGTGCATGTACCCCGTGTGCGCTAGAGTCGCTTTTGGCCGCGCCCGAATTCGCCCCGTCTTCCACTCATTGCACACGCAGCGCCATCGTCACTTCTTTTCGTCTCGCGTGTCACTCTTCATTCCCTCACCATTCTCAATCCTCATGTCGTTTTCCCGCGTCAAGTTCCTGATACATTAAGAGAAAATAAGTTATAAAGAATAAAAAAAAAAAAGAAAAAGTTGCTCCAAGAAGAAATAAGAAAAAAAAAATGTAAGATAAACTGACGAAATAATTACAAAACCTCGTATTTAAAATAAATAATTTTTTAAATCTTCCATTAAATAAGAGATTAAATAAATTAAAGCGTCAAACTTTATATCATAAAATAAAACATTAAGACATGAATACATACATCATGCATACATATATACAGACATACATGAAAGAATGTAAAAATGAAAAGGGAATGAAAAAAAAAAAAAAAATAAAGTAAAATAAATTCAAGATGAAAAAAAAATGCAACTGCGGCAAACGTTCGAGCCCACGATGAAGGCAAAGAGCCGCGCAGACGGGTCCAAACAACGGGGGTCCCCTCCCCGAGATTATCCACGTTCCAATAGATCGATTCTCTCTGTCGCCCGCATACCTTTCGACTTTGCCGGCCTACTCTTTCTCCTATACACGTCCTCCGACCTCACCTCTCCACCTCATCATTCTCTCTCCTCAATTCTCCCCACCTTGTTTCACTCGCCTGTCGTTCGACTTCCCTTCACTTCGTCTCCTTCGTCGCCCGCCTCTACACTCAACACTCATCTCACTCTCACCACCTCATTGGCCGCGCCTCCATCCACCAATAGCCTCATTTCATCTTTGTCTGACTCAACACAGAGTGATCACTTGTATCTCGCTTCCACTCGCTATACTCTCTCATGACTACACACAAACATACATACATACTTGCATAAATATATATTATATATACATATACACCTCGTTTCTATCGTTCAAAACACGCACCACCCCCTTCAGCGTTCACCCGCTTTTTCTCTCTCTCTCTTTTTCTCTATCCTATTTTACATTGCGTTTCTATACAGAGAATAAATGCGGGTGTATGTTTGTATGTGTGTGCGCTCGTACGATGTATAATTGTGTCTCCCTCTTACTCATTTGTTCATCAGTATCCTCGTTGGTCGCGTCGGCGAATTTCGTGGCCTGCTCTTCTCTCATATATACAACATCTCGCTTACTCTCTTTCTCTTTTGTCCCTTCTCCTCATTCCCTTCTGTGTGCGTTATATGTACCTCTTTCTCCTCCTCTTGGTTGGCTCCGACGCCACCACCGTAGCCGCCGCCGCTGCTTGGCGTCCTCTACCGATGCCACAGAGCTTCCAAATGCCATTTCACTTTCGTTGGGCTTCGCCACGGAGGAGAGTGCGCGGGCCCCGCCAAGAATTATCCTCTAAAGACCGAAGTATTCTTTGTCGTTAACGGGGGCTCTCTCACTAGTTTAATCAGTCAACTGTGTGAGAGAGTGGTTTATGTGTGTGCGTGTGTATATAAATGCTCGTGACGATATTTATATATATATGTGGATGCGTGTGTGTTAACACGCGTGTTGTGTTTGTGTATGTGCGTGCGCGCGGCCCTCTCGTACTCTCTCGCTCTTGCTGATATTAACGTTCGTGTGAGTGGATTTGTGTGTTTGTACGTCTCGCATTTCCGTTCAGTCGTCGACGTCGACGTCGGGGCGTCTCGCATTTTACGCACGTGTGGTGTGTGTTGCCTACAGAAAATATTCGTCGCGACGCTGTTGAATTTTTTTTTATTACACTCGTCACACTATTCCTCTTCCATTCCCTCTTCTTTTCCATTTTCTATTCTCTTTATTTCGCTTTTATTCACTCACTGAGTCGTGCGTTTTTTTTTTATATATACATTTATTCGGTTCTCTGTGCCTTATCCTACTATCACAACGCTCGCACGTTTCCTTCGCTCTAGTATCTGACCGAATGAAAGTCTCGTGCGCGCGTGTCTTCCTTATTTCCCTGTTCTCTTTTCTTTCCTCGTCTTATTCATTATCATTATCATCATCATCATCAACTTCATCTTCTACTTCCTCTTCTTCCACTATTTAAAACACATCCTTACTCCCTCTTCATTGTCAATCTTCATTCTATCCCGAGTGTATTTTTTTAATTCTCGCTGTATACTCAGAAAAGTTTCAGGTGAGTGTAAATAATTGTTTTTTCGAATGTCATATAAAAAAAAAAATTTTTTGTTTTTTCTCTAAAAAACATTTATCATAAATTATAAAATATATATATATTTTTTTTATTTATTATGATCCTTTTTTATTCATATATTATATTACGGTAAATATATGAATAATATTTTAATAAAAAAAATTTTTTTTTTTATAATATTCACAGCATTATTCTTCTATTATAAAAAGTATATTTCAATGTATAAATTTTTTATTGAGATGGTCGTTTGATAGATGTAAAGTCATCGTCTGATCCCATAGGCCAAAGTGGCCGGTTAAAATATCACGGGATTCCAACGCACATATATATATATATATATACATATACATATATGCACACACATGAATCTACATATATATATATGTGTGTGTGTGAACGACATCGCTGATGATGGTAAAGGGAGGGGAGCGATACGGGGAATAGAGATGGACGATGCGATGTCTGTGTGTATTTTCGTGTGTGTATGTGTACTATCTGCATGTGTATGTATAGTTGCTATAGTTTGCCCTCCGCGCGAACCAAAGTGGCGAGGAAGTGACTACGAGAGCCCTCGGAAACGTCTGGGATCGTCGGCAGTGCTCGCATTATCAACCCTCTTTGGTGCACGTTCGTAAACATTCTTGCATGGTGACTTTGAACAGTGGTTAGTATGTGTGATTCTCTCCAATTTCATATGTGTCTTTCGTTTTTTTTTTTTATTCTCTATGTAACTTCCTCGCGCATTGACTCCTCTCACATATATATTATATATATATATAAATAAAAATTCATATATACAATTCAACTCGCTTATACAAATATGAAATCTCCATGAAAGTTTTGGCAAAAGTCCAAGTCGTTTGGGTTAATCCATTTTACCGTAAACAAAATTTTATTAATATCATTACAAAATATTAATTTCCATAAAGTTCTCAATAAAAAATATAAAAATATTAAATCCCAAAATTATTCATATTTATATACATGTCAGTAATAAATAATAATATTTTCACTTTCGTGTATATATTCTTTACATAAACAAAATAATGTATTAAATTTTTACAATTTAATTATTGTATGGATTAAATTGACTTCATGTGTACATAAAATAATTATTTGTATAATTTGTTATAATTCAATTTTTACAAAAACGTTTCGATGTAATAATAATAATCGAACAACTTCATTCTACCAATTCTTTCTTTATACTTATATTATATACACAAACAATAATATTTATACATATATATCATGTGTATAATATACCAAGCAATATACTTTCATTCAACTCCACTTCCCTCCAAGTCGTTTTCCGTGTCTTCTTCTTTGCTCATTCTCTTTCCTCACCCCTCTACCGTGGCATCTCAAAGCACGTGGTCTCGTTCCTTCCATTCAGTAAGAACGTTACGTGAAACGCCAAGGGAGTGGCGAGAGACGAGAAAGAGAGAATAAGAGCAATGTATGTGTATATATCTCTCTATATGTACAAGTATGTGTGTGTGTGTGCAAAGAGAAAAAAAAGAAAAAGAAAGAGACGTTTGCGCCCGTTACATTATCAATTCCTTTATGACGTCGTATTCGTAACATTCAAGTAAAATGCCCTCACCTCATTCTTTTTTACTTCCTTCTATCTTATGTCCTTTTTCTCCATTCTATATAGTACATCTACTACAGTACACTACTCTACTCTACTCTACTGCCACCTTACCACACTTGCCCGTCACATTCCGGAAGAAAAGCCCATCGCCCACACTATAAACCCATACCGACCTCTCACACTATCGCGTGGTGGCTTTAACTCCCTCTAAATCTATATCTCTCTCTCTCTCGTTTCCTTTTTCCCAACACTCGTTCCTGTCTATCCTTTATTTCCCTCTTTTCTCCCTCTATTGCTGAAAACGACCTTCCACATTCTACGGTCTTTTCATGGATTTACACCTGTTGGACTCGCCATTCCAAGACACATTTCTTTTCTTCTTTTTTTTTTTTTTTCTCTTTTCTTCTATTTTATTTTATTTCATTTTTTTCTTTCAACCCTTTTTACTTCACCTAAACTTCCTCGACTTGAAGAAATAAAATCAGATCTTTGGCTTTAAATAATTTAATTCCTTTTTTTTTCTTTCTTTTCTTCACTTTTTTTTTTTCACTTGTATTTTATTTTTTCAAATAACTTGTTTAAAATATCTATTCATTTTATTTTATATTTTCACTCGTGGCTTCAAATAAAAGGGAATAAAATAATACTAAATTATCCAATAGGCATACAGAAAATTTTTTTTTCTTCCCCTATTTTTGATTTCCTCCACATCAATTAATCCAGGATAATTGTTCGGGCGATGCCCTTGAACCCTAAGTATTGATTGGTGAAGTTGGGATTCTGGTGGTGGCTTTACCTCCTCCTCCTCCACTTTACCTCTTCCTCCTCTCACTTCATGTCAGGCTTTTCTCTATCTATCTTTCTTTGTCTCGCTCACACAATCATACATATCACAATGTGGTACGGTCTCTCTTTAGCTAGCTCGCTGTGCTTGGTCGCGCTGTACGGCTGCCGTCGCCACCCATCGTGCATCGCCAAAACTCACCTCCCTTCCCCTCATTTTGCTGAACACAACACCATTGCGTTCGCTGTTTCTCTTGTGGTTGTCTGAATATATACATGTATGTATGTGTGTGTGTGTGCATTGGTGCGCGGCGAGGTCTTCGTCGTCCTCCTCATTCGAGAGAATTCCCCGTCTACTATAATACCCGTTTGCGTGTCGAGTTTATATGTATATTTTTTATTTATTTTTCCTTATATATACATATATATTTCTTTTTCATTTTTATATTTCCTACAATTGTCTGTCGCCCTTCTTGTTCACATTTGATTGGTATATATAAAATACATATAACGAATCCGCCATTTACAATGGTACAAATATATACAATATATAACATGGAATAATTTATGTAGCCAAATGTTTGATCGACAAAAAAATATAATGATATATAATATGTTTTTGCATCTACCACCACTCATTCTCTTTATCAATGTAACATGAAACGCGGCTTTGTTACTTGGACTCAGTCTCAAAGCTTGGAAGAAATCACATCCAGGTGGCGGTAAATATTTTCCATTGACCGTTGGTTTATTCATATGTATGGATATACTGCATATATACATATTTATATATATTTATGTATGCGAGAGAAGAGAATAAGAGAGTGTGTATGTGTGTGTGTTTGTGTCCATCGAGAAGTCGCCGGCGAGGCCTCATATATATGGATATATGTAGAGTGCGAGGACGGGTAAGAGAATTGCGAGAACGAGCGAGGGCGTATGGGGATGATGAGGGGAGAGATGGCCAAAGGGGGTGGTCGATACGGCCCTGGGGTCGCGACAGCCGTGTTGGAGGCCTCCATCTCACTCACTCATACTACTTTTCGCTGTCTCGCTCGCTCTCCCATTCTTCCTGCGGGCGTTTTTGCTTTCGTTGTGCCGCGCGCGCTGCGACACTCCGCTCCTCTCACACCCGCTTTCCGCTCGCGCTCAACTCGCCCAACATTCATGGCATTGGGTGCACATACACTGGAGTCCCATCAGCCGCCGTCGCTGCTACTGCTGCTGCTGACTACTACTACTACTACTATTACTACCGCCCTCTGCCTAATCGTGTACTCACCCTCGGGTTGATTAAAGCACAGAGAGCACACCCGACTTCGTGCACAATTCTAACAAGAGCCAAAGCGCGTTTTTCTCTTTTTCCATTCCCTCTTTTCTTTTTTTTTTTTCTCCATTTTCTGTTTCACCTTTGCCGCTTTCTCTTATTTTTTATTTCACGCACTCTCGGGAAGTCTATCGAAATTGTTTTATTTATTTGCCCTTTTTTTCTGTTGAGTCGTGACTAAATCACAGCCAACAAATTCGTTTAACTGGATAGAAAATGAAAAAAAAAAAAAAAAAAAAAACGGAAATTGTAAATAAATTATGATGGCTGGTTGATGGAAGTGTGGGAGATGGAAATTAATGTAGAATTAAATTTGGTATTTTATTTTATTAGAATTCAGTTTTTTTTTTATGAATGCCGACAGGACTAATAAATGAATTTTTATGCTTTTTTTTTTTTTATTGGACAGTCGCTGTTGAAAACGGCGGATCAACTGAAAATAAAGGGCCTGTGTGAGGTGCCAGAGAGTAGAGAGGCACCGGCAACAGTGAGCTTGAGCTCACCGCCAAGGGAAACGGGCGCGGCAAGATTTAACTATACCAAACTGAAGAGACATCATCCAAAGTATAAACGACAGAGAACGACATTTGAGCCGAGGGCAACGAGCACAGATTCACGGCATTACGACAAGTACAAAGAGGAGGATAATAACGAGGGTGGTGGTGGCTTTGGCCGTGAAAACGACAAGGAGGTAAGTAGGTATCAAATGGAAAAATATGAAGAAAAAAAAATCAAAAACAATTTAGTTCTTTCTATCCATCAACAATCCCATCATGTGTGTCCTCTTCTTCACTTTCTCTTTATATATATATATCTTTTCATTTTCATCTCTCTATTTCCATATTCTCTTTTTCGTTCATACGTAAGTCAAAGTTAAATTTGAACCGGATGTCCCAACAGAATCATCGGGGTGAGTGGCAGACGGAGGATGAAGAGTGCGGCGACGCAGCAGTAGTCCTGGAATCCTGCCAACGCGACAGCAACAACGGTAACGGCACAAACAACAATAACGGTAAGCCAATTGGAGCCGAGACTTGCGCTCCACGCCTGAATCATCAGCATACACTTGAAATTTAGCAAATAAAAAAAATTCAACAATATACATACAAATGTATTTTGTGAACAATTTTATTTGTTAAATCTATTCAATTCAATTGGTTATTCCCTTGTTGTTATTATTGATTCGTGAATTCAATGAAAAAATAAAAGCAAATGTAGAAAAATATGAATAATGAAATAAAACTGATGAAGTATTGTAATGAGAATAATTTTTTGCTGATGATGGTGTGGGGCGATTTACCACATTTACAAAAATATCAGGGACAGACCCTTTTCACTTGGAATAAAAAAAAGGTGACATGTTCTGTCACACAGGCCTAGGTCATTACGGTCATCATCCAGATCCTGGAGAAGTAGATCTGCCGCCTGAGACACAACCAACACCACCGAGTGCAACCCTGGTCGGCACAACAATCACTCATTTAAGAGATACCGATCATCATTCATCAGGTAATATTATTGATGAAAATATTTGTCAATTCAAGTATGTAAAGTATATGTGGCTTTTTTTTTTTTATATACTTTTTTACAATTTTGCAATGACCGGATTACTTATGGTACAATTGATTGTATTTTTTCAGATATCCAAAATTGTGACAGTGTAAAGATTAAATTCGAAACACTGCACACGATGGATTCGTCAGATACAATTGACATAGATAGTCACATGTCAGATCGGGCAAGCGTGAGTTCGAAACATGGTGCCGAGGGTGACAATATGATGATGATAACGCCTGAATTATTGGGGCTCATGCCTTCTGGGAGTTCAGTGCACTCGGACTCGGGCGACAATAATTCACGAGGTCATTCGGGTGGCTCCGGACATCATCATGGCTCAAAATCGTGGACGCAAGAGGATATGGATGCAGCATTGGAGGCGCTCAGGAACCATGACATGAGTTTAACAAAAGCATCGGGTGAGTACTTTTTAATATTTTATATAAAAATTAAATTAATAATGTGAAGACAAAAAAAAAAGTTCCAATTTTATAATCAAAATATTTTCATTGCTTACAGCGACGTTTGGAATACCATCAACTACTCTCTGGCAACGTGCACATAGATTGGGCATTGACACCCCAAAAAAGGACGGACCAACGAAATCGTGGAGTGATGAAAGTTTGAATAATGCCTTGGAGGCATTACGGACCGGGACAATATCCGCAAATAAAGCCTCGAAGGCATTTGGTATACCATCAAGCACACTGTATAAAATTGCTAGGCGAGAGGGCATTCGATTAGCGGCCCCATTCAACGCCAGTCCTACCACATGGTCACCCGCTGATCTTGACAGAGCACTTGAGGCAATAAGATCAGGACAAACATCAGTGCAAAGGGCATCAACAGAATTTGGTATACCTACGGGAACACTTTATGGTAGATGTAAAAGAGAGGGCATTGAATTGAGTAGGAGTAATCCAACTCCTTGGAGTGAAGACGCGATGACTGAAGCATTGGAAGCTGTTAGGTGTGTTGGTATTCCAATTTGATAATATCTCATTTTACTTATTGACCAATTTTATTTTCATGTAATAATTTGTTTTTTTTTTTCATGATTTTCTTTTTTATTTCAGATTGGGACACATGAGTATTAATCAAGCAGCGATTCATTATAATTTACCGTACTCATCGCTTTATGGACGATTTAAACGTGGAAAATATGAGGAGCCAGTTGTCGCTGAATTATCTCAAGACGGTACAAATCCACATTTTCATCAAAATCATCAAAGTCCACATCAAAATCATTCATCACCACTTCCCGATCAAATGCCCTATCAGGGTAGCTGAAATTTACCTTTATACTAGGCATCAGCTACAACAAATAGCTTTCAACGCCTTCGATCTCATTATATATCCATAATATTGCGCTTATGATCAATTAATTTTTTTATTAATAATTAGGACCAGCGCATTATTGAGGATAAAAATTGAGAAATAAAATAAAAACGATTGCGTCGTGAGAATCATGGGCTTTTGCAGTATTAAAATGAAAGGAAAAAGAAGTAATAATGAATGAATAAATAAATAAATAAAAAAAAAAAAAAAAAAAAAAAAAAAAAAAAAGAACGATGAAAACATCAGCGAATGAAATAATGGTTTGATGAATTTGAATTGTCATGAAGAAACAAAATGAACAAAATATGAAAGAAATAAGATATGATATTCATTAACATTTTATTTATGTAATAATGGGATAGAAAAAAATTAATGTGTGTGTACAGACAGGACATTGTTCCTGTGAAAAAAAAAAAAAATTTTTGTATTTTAACCATATTATATGGTTAGCCCAGGGAAGTAATAGATTTTAATACGGCGACAAGGAAAAAAAAAAATTAAATATAAGTATAAACGTGTTTCGAACTAATTCAGTGTCTCCTTCGATGGATTGGAAAGACGGTATATATAATACATGTGAAGTTTAAACGATAGTTGAATGAAAAAAAAAAAATCGTTAATCTGAATGTTTATTCAGAGACATTGAAAAAGTTACTGAAATTGAAGGAAAAAAAAAACAAAAGTGTGAAAGAGAAAACATAATAATCAATGTAAAGAAAAAAAAAAAATAATGCAAATAATAAATAATTTGCGATGGGTATACGTTTTAAATGCAATTAAGGAATAATTTGAATCCATCTAAAAAATGAAAATAATTTTCATTTTCTTTTTTGTTGTGGTCTTCCAAAGTAATTTTTTTATTAAAAATGACGCACTTGGGTACACTTATTTACGTTGTGCAACTTTGTTTTATTCATATATATGGCTGAATATATTATATGTATATTTTTTTTTTGTTTTTGTTTATTGAATGAGCATTTCAATACTTAATAATTATTGATGACACGCCACGTTCGAACAAATTATAACTGTGTGTCGTAGAATGGACTGAATAGGGTATGGAAATAATAAAAGAAAAAGAGAAAAAAAAAATTAAGAAAAATTAAGAAGCAAAAGAATAAAATAAATTATAATATACGTTAAAAAAGCAATGACTTTTTCAATATGTAAATGCGAGTCGTTTATAAAAATGACAGTGATTAATTTCATTTTTTCATGAAAAAGGAAAATTGAAAAATATCTCGCGGATTTGATACAATCACAACGCCGTATCAACATTATGTTTATGATAATATTAATTTATCACATTCACCGCTATTACAACAATTACATAAAATACATTATATACAAAAATAATTATATATATATACACATTCACACACAGTATGTATATATATATAAATATATAAATATTAATGATAAATAAATGTACAGTTTATATATTTTAAATTAAAAATTAAATGCATCTGTAGATTTGTTCATTTCAATATTATTCAAATTTTAATATTTAGAATTTTAAATAATTTTATAAAAATTCATTACATTAGGAAGCATATTAAATATTCACTGTTTATCAACAATCCCAAATAGATATAAATAATTTTTATTTTTATAGATAATTTCAAATTATATTTATCTATTTTTATTTAAATTTCTCCTCGATTTATCCCATACTCTATACATTTAAAATAACAATTGACAATCAGGTTCAAATCGACATTTTTCATATTAAAATAAATTTGTTTCTATGAGAAATAAATTATATAAATTATTAAAATAACTTGTGAAATCCATTGCACGTTAAATATGCTGTTGGTAATCTAGTCATCTGGCGCCGATAAATTGTTCTCAGCTGGATATTTTATATTCTGTATATTTTTCTAGTAATTTTAGCATTCCACGTCACGTTTATATCTTCATACAATACAACACTGCGCATAGATCTTACACCCACACATGACAGTATGCGAATCCACCGTGTATTGCAAAGGATATAGTTAAACAAAAATTGGAGGCTCCAATAATCCGTCCTCTGATTCTTCCACTGCCAATGTAGTCTTAGATTATTGAATTTAATTGAAATAAATTTAATATCAATTAATTCAATGGCGACGTTTCAAGAAGGATGTACTTTCTGTAAGATTATTAAAAGTGAATCACCTGCTGAAAGTATTTATGAGGTAAATATAATAATTACTTTGATCATTCATAAAAAATTATTAAATTGATTAGATTTCAATACAGAATTATTTCATTTTATTTAATTGCTAATTTTCTTTTCATATTAGGATGATGATTTAATATGTATTAAAGATATAAATCCAGCATCTGATCATCATTATTTAATTATTCCCAAAAATCATATTGCTAATGCGAAAGAATTGAAAGCTGAAGACGAAACACTTTGTGAGTTTTATATATTTATTATGTCGTTTTTCTATGTAGTAGAAAAATAATATTGATTAATTATATTATTTATGGCGTTTGATTTTACTATTTTATTTTATTTCATTTCATTTATTTATTTATTTATTTTTTCTTTTATACAGATGATAAAATTGTTGATACTGTAGAAGTAATAGCAGCACAACAAGGTCTTGATTTAGCATCAACTAGAACTGGTTTTCACTGGCCTCCTTTTACTACTATCAGTCATTTACATTTGCATGTCATTTATCCAGTGGAAAATATGAGTTATTTAAAACGACAAATGTTTAAAGTTAATTCATTTTGGTTTGTAAGTGTAAGTATAAGCTTAATGAAAAAGAAAAAATTATTAAATTAATAATTTAGAATCAATAAGATTTGATTGTATTAAAATATATGTTAATTACTTTTTTTACAGACGGATTATGTGAAGTCTCGATTCAAAACTTTATCAAATTAATGATAAAATAATAAGTGGTTAAAAAAATTATCTATAGAATTATACGGTCATCATAATTGACCCTTGGCACAAAGAATGAATAGAGAGTTTAGCATTTAGTAAATTTTTTTTTTTTACAAAATATAAATTATAATAAATATGAAAGAAAAAATTCTAATGAGAATGAAATGAATACAACGGCTATTTATATAGCAATTATATAGCTATGTAGCAGTTCTAGTATGTGATATTAATGCGTAATATTTGTGTAATTGATGGTTATTTATTTAAAAAAAAGAAAAAATATTAATATTAAAATCCATTGCAAGATGCCAGGTAATTAATTGAATTTTTATTTATTTATTTCATTATAATTGTTGCTTATAAATTCCTTCTGCAAACATTCGTTTCCATTCATTCCCTGTAGGATACTCATAATCTAAAATACATTGAGTTTTTAATTTTGTCGAATAACCTGGAGCACTTGGTGCCATGTATCGTGCATTTTGAATGACTGTTGGATTTTCAAAGTGTTCATGTTGCTGATCAACATATTCAATAATTCGATCGTCTTCGGTGCCGCTCAAACAAATAAAATCCCACATTTGCAAGTGTTGAACCATCTCACATAGTCCAACACCACCAGCATGAGGACATACAGGAACTGAAAGAAAAAAAAATTATTGCATTGTACAATTGTATATTTTACATATTTTATTTAAATTGACTTTCATTTTTCAATTACCTCCAAATTTGTAAGCCATTAAATAAACAGACAATATTTCATTGACGCCTCCAATACGCGCTGAATCAATTTGACAAAAATCAATTGCTTTACTCTGAAGAAATTGTTTAAACATGACTCTATTTGCACAAACTTCACCAGAAGCGACACCAATACCAAGTGGACGAAGTGCTCGAGCAATTTTAGCATGTCCTAAAACATCATCAGGTGAAGTAGGCTCTTCAATCCAGTATGGTTTTACAATTTTCAACGCTTTCATCCATTCAATTGCCTCATTAACATCCCAAATTTGATTTGCATCAACCATAAGTTTATTTTCCGATCCAATTTCTTTACGAATTAGTTTACATCGACGTAAATCATCATCAAGATTACGTCCGACTTTGACTTTGAATTCGGTGTAACCAAGCCTCAGATATTTTTCACATAATTGACGTACTTGCTTGTCACTATATCCCAACCAACCGACTTGAGTTGTGTAAGCCCGTAAGCCATTACGCAATAAAAATGATTCTCTCTCTAACTTGTTCCAATTATTTTCTCCACGTTGTCTCTTTAATATATCGATTGCTTCGTCTCGAGTAATTACATCTGTACTGAAAATAAATAAATGATGTAATAAAAAGTGCTATCGTTACGTTGAAATTAGTGTAAATATAAATTAATTATTGAATTATTATATATTAACATATAACGAAAATCAATTGTAGAAACTAATTCTTCAGGTGATAAATCGGACAAAAGTTTCCATAGAGGAACTCCTTTTATTCTTGCCCACAAATCCCACAGTGAATTGATAACTGCAGCTGTTGCTAAATGTATTACACCTTTTTCGGGTCCTAGCTAAAATTTAAATTTATATATATTTTTTTCTCAAATATATTGACACTTATAAAACATTTATGAATAAAAATAATAATATATTCAGTCTAACCCATCGTAATTGAGATTCGCTCGTTATTTTTCTCCAGAATTCAGCGAAATTGGAGTAAATATCATCGACACATTGTCCTTTCACCATTCGTAAAATTACTTCGCACGCTTTTACCACTGAAATAATTATTTTCTCTTTTTACCATTGAATTAATGGTGTATAAATATAAATATAAATTAGTACTTGTGTGTTTACCTATTTCGGTTCCTCTGCCACAAGTAAATGTAAGCCCATATCCTTCAGTTCCATCATCTAACTTTATTGTTACATACGCGCACGAATAATCGGGATCTACGTGCTACAGAAAATGTTTAATAAATGATGAATGATATTATTATTAATTTAAATAATAAATAATTACCATTGCATCGCTTCCATCGGCTTGTAGGGAAGTTGGAAAACGAATATCTTTAACAAATGTCTCTGCAATTATTCTCGATGCCATTTTATTTCTTAATTATAAATTAATGCAATGGACTTAGGATTCTCTATCATTCGTTTGCAAAACTGACTGCAGAAAATGTCATTTGGATCTGATGATCAAATTGCGAATAAAATATTACTCTTGCTTATCGTCTCGCTGATTGTCGGAATAAACATTCGTTTTATTTACTTCATTTCACATTTGATAACGATAACAGTTTGAGCGTTGTCTTCTTTTTTTGCTGTTTACTTGCACAATAAGTAAGTCAAAGAGAGAAAGAAAGAGATTTCTGATTAGCTGGGAAAAGGATAAATTAAAAAGACATTTTTTTTCCTTTGATAATTACGTTTGAATGAATTTAAATATATTTGTGACATTCTTTTGTTTTTTTTTTTGTTTTGATTGCATGAAATTCGATTCAATCAGCTGGAGAGAGAGAGAAAGAATGAGATGAATTTATCTCATAGTCATAAATAATATTCGCTCAAGTGTTTTAATAAAACTGTGTCAAACACAAGCAAAAGGCGAAAATTTTAATTTGATGACGAGAATAAAATGTCGAAGCCATTGGACAGAACAGCAGAAAGTACGAGATATAATCTAATGCCTTTTGATTTTTTTTTATTTTTCTATCTCTATTTTTCCTCTTTCTCGTAGAGATCAACCACATGCATTATATAAGCTTGGCAAGTATTGAACAGTTTAAAATATTTCGGACGATAATTATCATGATTTAATTATGAATCAATAAAATTAATTATTCATAACTAAAGAAAAAAACAAATTTAAATATAATACATTGAGAAACCTAATTATCATAATTAGGCATTTATTCTTCAGGCTTTGATCCACTGTTCGACGTACTCCAGCGCTCCAGCAAGTATTTTTTTTTCCGAAATCCTCAATTGAAGAATCATTCGTCGTGTTGGCGTCATCGTTGTATTGAGCAATGCCAAATCTTCCTGTTATTACCATTAATAAAACAATAAATAAAATATTATCGTACTGAAAAAATAAATATCAATTCCAAAAAAAAAAAAATTAAAATAGTTGAATTAATTTCACTGACCTTTAAGGTTGTTGGATAATTAGCAATCAATAATTTGATTCTAGTCAGCAGAAATTTTCGTACATTTTCCTCAACAATTGTATCAAGCGCACAATCACGATGTTTAAGATCAAATACTTTATCAGATTCTAGCCAATGATCAAGCTCAATTTTACGCATACTAAAAACACGAAGAAATGCAAGCATTTCATCAGATATCGGTTCACTGCCATTTCTCAATAAAAATGATGTTGTTGCTGATGTAAAACCAAGTTTATCCAATAATGCAACACGATCATTATAAAGTGAATCAGATTTACTAATACCAAGTCGAAGTTTAAATCCATCGTGCTCATTATCAGGATAAACAAATCCTGAATGAACAAAGAATTCGCAGTTGGTACGTGTACCATAATTTATAAATATCTGCTCGCCTGTTTTGAATGCACGTTTTACATAACATTCACAAGTGTCAGAATTTGTATTGAAGTCAGTTGTTATCTGTAGAACAAATAAATAATAATAAAGTATCATGGAAAAAAATAATAAATATATAAAAAAAATGAAGAGAAAAAAATTATTATATAAATAATAAGTATTTGATGTTACTTTGATTGTTTGTAATGATGATGATAATTATTACTTACCATTCCTTCCTCATGATTACACATATCCCACATTGGAATAAGAGCATGTATCATCTGTGTGCCATTTTTACTTGGAATAATATTCTGTCTCGTCATAACTGTAGAAGCTGCCCAGCTAAAACAATTCAAGCGTTCATAACTATACTGAGAATTTTTATTTACAAACTGTATATATAATTTTATACATAAGAAATATATATTCTTATTTAAATTCTACTTTTATTATTCTATATTGTATTGAATGTATAATAAAATAATGAATGTAAAATAAGTAATTGTTAAATTGATATATTAAACTTTCTATTTATTTTCTCTATGAAACTGGTTATTTTATTTGACACCATAGGAATATATTTGTCAACAATTAAAATCGGTCAACGAACAAGATTTAAGATTCATGAAGTCTTCAGCTTTTTTTTCTTCTTCTTTTTCTACTCGATAAATCTGACCCAAAAACCGGAAATGTGTAAATAAAAATGAATGATATGAATTGTCCCGTGCGTGCGTGTCTCAAACTTTCTCTCTCAAAGAGAACAACACAAATACATCACACGCGGTTTATTATATTTGTGTATGTGTGCACATTCACGGCCAATTTTATATAGATGTTGAGATGGTGACGGGCCGCTGGGTCCATCATTCAGAAAGTCCTCAACATACGAATTAACTCAGCAGAAAATTACACGATTTTATATGTATATGTTTTTCCTTCAATTTATTTCAAATGATTAATTATCTCCACAGCAGGATTAAATTGTCTATGTAAATTGTGGCTTTGAGGAAAATGAAGTAATTTTATTATTTTTTTTTTTAAACTGTTCTTTCGTGATTGACGAGCTAATCAATTAAAAATTCCTACGAGTATTTCCTCAATCATGAGATGAACAATAATCCAGCAAAAGTTATAGTGCATATTATAATATATTTTTTAAAAATATGTATGAACATCCAATCTCTTGTCTTCCTGCTTCAGCCATTGAAGCCCATGATTACACTCGCAACGCGTGCAACATGAAAGTCGCAATGTGTGAAAGTGCGCGGTTGGTACTCATTTACAAGTCGATGTAACTTTCTGCACGAATAGTGGAGGATAAATCATTCTATTTTTTCCCCTACACCTAAAATAATTCCAATCATATTATTCATTCATTTATTTAAAATAGAATAATAGAACGAATGAAAAGAAAGAAGTCATTAATAAATTCACATTATAGATATGGTGAAAAGGAAAGTAAATAGAAAAAAAAAAAATAGAAACAATTGAGGACAAGAAAATTTAATAATTACTTTTTTTCCTTCAGTTAAATTGAAATAAATTCAGAAAAATTTTTTATTGAAAGAAAACCTTTATATCATTCGTTTGATTTGATAATTAAACAAAAACGAAAGAATGCAAATGAGCATTAACCGGTGGATATTCACTTGGATGCATGTGGGAAGGTCGTGCAAGTAGCAAAATAAAATCGTGAGATGTTTCAACATACTTTCTACTACGTTTTTCATCATTCCTCATAATATTTTTCTATAATCACTGTTATACATGTCTAATAAACTATAAATAAATACTATAATACCAATTGCTTAATCAATAAAAATTAAATATACATACTTCAATTACCCACATGTCATTTTAATTATAATTAATTTCTATTTATTCGTTCAATTTACTTTTTCTGCACTCTTATTAATTAAACCATTATTTACTTTCACTTTTCATTGATAAACATATCACACTATATATAATTAAACAATAAATAAACTATTATTCATCCTGTTAAATAAGTAAATTCCAAATAAATAGAATTTTAATTAAAAAAAAACCAGTAGGAATTTATTGACTCGTTTCAATTGGCAGAGGAAACTTGTAATGATCCTGAACAACTGGCCCACATATTTAAATGAGCTCTATCATTCGTCCTTATAATTTAATCTCTCTCACATTCACCACATGTCATGTCTCCTCTCGGTAAAATTTAAGAAACTAATACAGAAAATAAAATAAAAATTTTATATCTTTGAAATAGATAGACATATGTGTATGAGAAAGATAAAAAAGTGCGAGAGAAGGAAGACCATCGTGTGTTTGTCTATGAAACTCTAGAAGTCTCCTTAAAAGTTTCACCGACTTACTTACAGTAACGGCAGAGAGAAAACCGCATCAGTTTGCGAGAAGAACGTACAGCGAGAGGTTCGAATTGTAACGTACCACATATATCCCACGTGAAGGTGGTTGGCATGAAATTTTATTGAGCAACAATTACCATTTCCTTTTAATATCTATTCTCTTTGTGCAATTAAATTAATACCTTTATTATTAATGTGATGTAAAAAAAAAAAAAAAATATATATGTATGATAATATTATTATAAAGATATTTAATATTAAATTCACGAACAATTGATTATTGATTAATTATTAATGTGAATGATATGTATAATCAACATATATCTGAATGAATTGTGATGAGTTATTGATTTTGTGCAATCGAAAAAATATAATATTTATTATTTTGTGTTTAATCGTGTTTTACATGCACTTCTTTGTATTCACAAAGTCATCCCACCATTAAGTATTATATTAATAATTAAAAAGAGATTGTGTATGCGAGACAGATTATAAGTGTAATAGAACAACATGTCGTTGATTCCCGTGTCATTATAGTTAGCTCGAAAGACAAGCTGAAACATTTTTCACATGCGATACATTTGTACACATGAGTATGTGATCATTTTAAAATTGTATTCCCGCCGTCATTATGTGGAAAATCTCGTATTTTCTTCTCTTAATAATTACATTCGACAATTGTTGGACATTGGAATCACCGAGATTGAAGGGAACTGAACATGTTCGAAATAATCGTAACAAAAACAATCAGGTGAAACAATATTTTCTACATTATCTTTTTTTTTTTCTTTTCTTTCGTCTTCCTATATATTAGTCTAACCGAATAATTTCTTATGAGATCAAGGACTAATGTAATGCGTGTATGACCTCAGAAAATTACTTTCATCGCTTGTGCAACTGTTTGCATTTGTGATAATTAAACTTTCTTTTTTTTTTATGGTCGTTGAACTTTTTGAATTCAATCAACATCCGCCATACGTACATTTACGAATTATTATCAAATTAAATGTATAAAATTTTTGTATGATATTGGAATATTTGTCTGTTGTTATTTTTCTTCATTTCACAAGTTGTTTATTTGTGGATAATGATTAATCGCTTTATTTTCTCCCTCGACCGGAAGTCGTAGAGCAAACAATATATATAAATATATTAGACGTTACTATAAACTTGATCTCACTTTCTTTCGTGGCTGAAAAAAAAGCCATAGAAAGAGAACAGCCACATTGTAAATGTATTTTGTACCGTGAGAGAGTACCAATTGGATGTCCGATGGTGAAATCTACAAAAATTACTCAACTAGAAAATTCATAGACATATTGAAATGAATTTATTTTCATATACATGACACTATTTCATTGAAAATTTAAACTAATTTTCTTTTATTATATACTTTATAAAATTAAAACATAAATAGATATGAATAAATAAATAATGAAATAAAATGCAACACTATTAAAATTGAAATTTAGTAGATTTTTCTGACTTTCCATAAAACTTTCAACCGCACAATTATAATTGGAACGTTATTCTCACGAGGCTCTTGTTATTTTCTCGACATCACACAATCACTTACCAATTATGTCGCCGTTAAATATTTCACATTAAAATGCTTGAATTCTTTTTTTTTTTTTTAAATATAAATATCGCTAATTTTTTTTCTATTCGGTTTTTTTTTATATAGAAGCAGTTGGATCTCGAGCAAGTGAACTACGAAGACGATTATAATCCGCCCGAGGAATCGGAAGAGTTTCAAGGAGGTAGATTGATAGGTAGATGGCGAAATAATGGCGAAGCCATTGAACCGAAATGGCGCGATGGTGATTCAATTCCTCTTGTGCCATTTGAAGAGGCTGCAACATTGCGTAAAGCAACTCCAAAACCAAAGGATAAATCATCGAACAACGGAAGAGATACAGTAAATCATGCTTTCTCAACCAATAAATACCGAGAAACTCCAGATGAATATAATGAAAAACGGCAGATGACTCCGACATCTGATGTTAAATCAATGCCAGAGCTTGTTCCACGATCAAAAGAAGTACAAAATTATGGCAGAGAAGGATGGAACGAGTCGTCGTCGCGTTACAATGATTATGCAAACGTTCCCCGAAATGGCACAAGACGTTATCGAACCAGGAAACAAAAACCCTCGGAATTACCGGCAGAAAAATTTCATCCGGCAATAAGTTACGAACGTGAACCGGTTCGTCAAGCAACATTAAACGACAATGATAAAAAAATACCGAAAAATATTGATACTATTAATTCACGCTTTGATACGACCAATTATCGAAATCCCCTACAAATTCAGATTGAAGATTATGAATTAAATGACGACGAATATCATCGACCACGTTCAAGAAAACGAAGACCACCACAAAATTATGAATATATCGAAACAAAAACGCCTTATCCATCATTAGACTTTTGGGAGAAATCATCAAGTTCATCATCAACAAATAAAAAAAATGATAGATTAAATCATTCACCTAATGAAAGTCAAAAAAATTCGGAAAATTCAGAGCTCAAATCACTGCTAAAAATGCAACAAATAGAGGGTTTAAGTTTGTCGGAAATTCTCCAACGACGTAATTTAACACTCGGTGATTTATTAAAGGGAAAAATAGAAATAATAAATGCATTAAAATCAACTGATGATCGGGAAACAAGACATCGTGTAATGCCGGAAAAAAAAATCGTGCTACCACAATCAACAAGTACTAGACAACGTACAGCAACAGAACGTCCAAAATGGACGATGAATCGACGAGTGAGAATCAAAGAATTGCGACGCAATCCAATGCAAACCACAACAACAAATACAAATATCCTTAAAGAAATTTCAGATAATGATAATAAATCAAACGTAACAATAGAATTATCAACGCTAGATAACGAGAGAAAGTCACGCGACAATGACAAGCTTTCAACTGCCCCCAGGCAAATAAAATTAACTACTTCTCCACGCTTCAATTACACTACGACGAAGCCAATTATCATTACAACTACAACAATTAGACCTACGGTAAGAGATCCTGTTGTGCAATATAATAGTAAAAGATATTTGACAACAGCTCAAACTATTGAAGACGAAGAAATAATGGAATTTTCTGATTTTGCTGAGAAAAAACAACGAGAAGATTCATCAATATCATCAACAATATTACCAACGACAATCGCTGAACCTGAGCTAACTACAATTAGTAATGGGGAATCAATGGTGATTGCTAAGTATAATGATATTGATAAAGATCTAGGATCAACATTGAGTATTGAACATATTCTTTTAACTGATCCCACGACAATGTCAAGTTTGACTACAATATTAAATAAAAATAATGATGATAATAAATCAAATACACTTATTGAATATAATAAATCGGAAAATGATGCAGGTTTATACGATGCAAATGAAATGGAGTATCAAAATGACGGACCGAGAAATGATAATGAACACAAAAGTGATGAATTAATAAATCAAATGTCTGTTAATTTAGCAGAGTCTAAAAAAATTCGAGGAAATAATTATACAGCAAATGCGACTAATTTTGATGAATCTTTATCGTCAAATCACTCATCACTCTTGTCAAACAATAAAATTTACGATCGAGTTCTTTCGGAAATTGAACCCGAAGCTCGTGCTGAAATATTTGAGTTAATTAGCACAGGTGCCAATGCACAACAATTGGAACAATTATTAAAATCACGAAATATGAGTGTTGATGAATTGATTTCATTAAGACAACGTGGATCCAGCAGAGTTCATATGGCGGACATATCACGATTGCGATCGAGATCACACAAATATAAAACTAGAGGCGATCAAACATTCACGCCAATTTCTCATAGTTCAGGAATTAATCGTGGTAATTCAATTGGAAGTGTTAACATGACGAAATTGAGTCACAACAGAAATTCAAGTCAATTTTCTATTTATTCAACATTGGATGGTATCAGAGCGCAAATTGACAAAGTCAACAAAACTGAAAGGCGTTTTATTGTTGTTGACAAAACGCCAATAATTATTAAAATTTCATCACGCAATGGTAAAGAAAAAAAAAGTGATGGTATAACAACTCAAAAAGATACTGAAGAACTTGGAGATTTATTGAATGCTTTCGAGTCACTTCCATTTGCAATTTATAATTATCCTGTGACAACAACTGTTGAATCGACAATTGAAATGAAATATGCAACAACAACAACAGAGTCGCAGGAAATTAAATATAATTCACATAGAAAGACAAAAGAACCAGAAGTAACTACTGATAATTTAGAGATCGGATTGGTAGAAGAAATTGCGAGAGAAACAGAAATAATTGATGAAGAATTTTCTTCAATCATTACCACCACTACTGATAAAAGTTATGCATTTATACCGAGACAGGAGGATGAAAGAAAAACATTATCCAAAGTACGCCCGAGTATAATTGCAAGTGGAGCAATTTTAGGAATGACAATTGTTGGTTTTCTTGCTATTTTTATTATTTGTAGAATTCGTCAAAAACAAAAGTACATGTATAAAAATACATTTTCCAAAGCGGTATTTCAAGCACCCGTGATGAATTCACGAAAATTATCGAATTCAAGTAGTTTAAATACAATAATGGTAAATGTAGTTGCCACTTCAACTACAAAACGATCAATGCAACATGAGACACAAGAGATTGAAGAGAATTTCGAAGGTAAAAGCGATATTGATAATGATTCATTAGATCCCAATGATAGTTGGAATACAATACCTGACTTTATGAAATAATTTTTATTTGCATGAAAATTTTATACTTTTGCATAAAAATTGCCAGTATTCCATTTAGAAATTAGATTAAAATACACAAAAAAAAAAAAAGTCTGACGGCACAATCATCATCATGTATATTCGAGTTTCAATAACAAATATAAATTTTTTTAAATTTTTCTTAGCAAATTTCGTCTTTTATCTTTATCATCTCTAAATATTTATCAAACCTCTTAAAAAAATTATCTCAACTAATTTAAGATAAACATATATTTATTTATAATACTGTAACTACCAATAAAATTTTTTAAATATTTTACATAACAATGAATTTATCATTTTATATAAAACAAATAAACTTACCAGTATTCCTCATAGGTAAAAGTGTCACGCAACAATTCCGATACTTGATTATTATTATTACTTTGAAACATCTGATTAAAATACGAGTATTGCCTGGCGATATTTTTACAATGATTCAAAGCAGCCTCTAATAATAAATGATGAAAGAAAAAAATTATTAAACAATTCTCTTCAATGCTATATAAAATTCAAATATTATTTACCAAGTGTTGGACTTCCTTTCAATTCAATCATGTCATTGGTTGTCATGTAAAGAACTGTAGAATACGTAGTTGGTAAAATATTCAAATAAGGTTTCCATTTTGAATTGTCTTTGTGTTTTTCAATTAACAATGCTATTGCCAAAGCTACTTGTGGCATATGCTGTATCAATGGATCATTTTGTAATGTTATAAGTTCAGGTGCAGCAGTTTCAGTACTAAAAATTAATTTTCCAGGTATCTCAAGGACTAAATCATTGCATGATAAATCCCGTTCTGCTTTTAATCCTAAATCATAGCCAGGAAATTCTGCAATACTTGCACCACTAACATTTGCACCATCGTCATTCAGCCATTTCATAAATTGTTCAATTGCCGTTGAACGTTTAGTCGTGCTTATCTTCATTTCCTCAAGACGTTTAACCTTTTCCAACACTGCCGTGATCTCCAAGTAATTTTCCCATGATTGTGTCGCATAAGCTGGCTCGCTGCATACTTAAAAATTTATTTAAACAAATGAAATGAACAAAACTAAGAAAAGGTATTTTACTTGTTTATAACTTATATTGTTATTGATTTTTTATTTAATGAATTTAAATATATATTATGATATTGAATACTTACATCGAAATAATTTTTCACATTGAATTGCAATTTCGTTTCTTTTTACAGAAGATATTTTTTTTGGTTGCGTAGGATGTTTACTTTTGGCAGATGAATGAGATTTTTTTCTACCCATTTTTTGAGGCTATCTAAAGAGAATAATAGAAAACTTCCGAGAGTCCAGATGCATTATAATTAATATAATACGTGAATAGACAAACGCTGAATATTCAAGTAATGAAAAATTCACGACACTTTACCAAAAATAGAATTTTCTATCTGGCAGTTGTGTAGGAGTTGAAACTTGAAGCAGGTAGGGTAACATAACCCTATATATGTAAATATTAAGGGTGCATTTTCATGTACGAATCGTCGCGATTTTTTATGATATATTCCATTTTTACTACTACCAACGTTTTTATTGGTTACTCGTTAGGAACTGCGATTGGTCAGAATTCAAATTTCACCAGTTATGATTTGTCTGTAAAAAGCGCGGGATCCGGATTCTAACCTATAGATAAATTGTGTACTCTTATTGAGAAAATAATTGAATATTAATTTAATAAATTCAATTATTAATTTTTTTCTGAAAAATAAAAACATTAAATTTATCCAGTAGAGTAATTAATTCCAATAATTAAAGTTTTTTTTAATATATAGAAACAAATAGTGGTATAATCGAAGTAGCGTCTTGAAGTCAAATCAGCAACTGTGAATCGGTTTTATACCAACGTCACGTGATGTTGGTAAAACTTATTCTACGCACCAATTTATCAATACGTTTTGTTAATAATAATATATCTTTTTCCAAAATATATACATTAATAAGTTGAATATAATCAATAATAACCAATACATATAAACCGCTTTTCTTATACAATTTACTCATATATTAACTAATAAATGTTTTATTTTTTTCTTCACGTAGAAAATTCAAAAAAGCCATTAAAATTCAACTGATGTGATATAATATTCGTATTCTAATTTTATTCTATCTAAATTTCATTATAAATCCTATAAATCATATAAATTTCATCCTGTGTTTAAATAATTCCAATAAATAATTAAATAAACATTTATCTTTACATGAGAAAAATCATGTTCTTAAATATTTAAACATTAATAAATATTAGTGATGTGAATGTGATATTTGACTTCAACTGGCCACTATTCAACAGTATTTGTAAGTAAATATTTCAACATTTCTAATTTTTCCACAATCAAATACCCATTTTATTCCATTGAAAATTAATTCGGATACATAATATTACATAAAACAATAATCACAATGCCTGTGTATACGTATATATGTATTTATACATTGATAATTATTTCCTTCATTTGAATTATAATTCAGAATAAGAAGGTAAAAGTTTACCTTTGCATTGACCAAATCCAACTTTATAATTATCACCAATGCAATAACCATAAATAACAACTTCGTCTCCATCTTGAAGGAATTTTCTTTTTGTACCATCTTGCAAAGTAATTGGCATTGTTCCCTTCCAGGATAATTCCAGCATAGATCCATAAGAGTCTGCAGTCTGAAAATAATTTTTATTTTCAATTTCAATAAAATAACAATAATTCATAAAATAATTATATTTATAAATTTTTATATATTCTATAATTAAGATTCTATTTACCTCGCCACTTATAGTCCCAGAAGCTAATAAATCACCAGGATTAATATTACATCCAGTGACTGTATGATGGGCTAATTGTTGTCGTGGTGTCCAATACATATATTTAAAATTGCTTCGTGACACAGTTGTCTCAACTCCCGTTGGCGCTGAGTGAAAAAAAAAAATGATAGATTAATTTAATAATTTGTTTGTTATGGAGAAAAAAATTTTTATTTACTAAAATAACTCACTCTTTATATTAACTTCGAGTTTAATATCAAAATTACATGACTCTTCATGTTGGAGATAGGCAAATGGTTTTGGATCTTGAATCATATTAGGAACTTTGAATGGTTCAAGAGCTTCCATGGTAACTATCCATGGAGAAATAGTTGTTCCAAAATTCTTTGCACCAAATGGACCCAATGGTACATATTCCCACTTTTGAATATCTCGCGCTGAATTTACATAAAAAAATTATTTATTACAGTATGTAAATTATTTAGGGATCATACATGATTGTAGATTATTTCTTACCACTCCAATCATTCATCAGTACCATTCCGAAAATATTATCGTATGCCTTGGATGCTGGAATGGATTCGCCAAGTTTTGTCGGTGGTCCACCAACAAAAAAAGCAACTTCTAATTCAAAATCCATTAATCTTGATGGTCCATACACTGGTGGTGCATTTTCTACTGGGACTGTTTGACCTCTTGGTCGACGAATTGGAGTTCCAGATATTACTACAGAGCTTGCTCTGCCATGATAACCAACTGGCAAATATTTCCTGAAAATTTACATGAAAAAAAAATATTTTATTAGTATTTTAATTGCAATTTTTAACGAATTTAATATTATAAATAATCACCAGTTTGGCATCAAAGCATTTTCTTTATTTCTGAACATTATTCCCACATTCGTTGCATGATGAATTGAAGAATAAAAATCAGTATAGTCTCCTATTTTGGCTGGAAGATGCATCACAGCTAATTCTTGTTTCACAAAAGCTCTAATAAAAATAATACAAAGCAAAATAGTTTTATACAAACGAATTAAAAATTATTTATATATTGTATTAGCAAAATCATACTTGGATCTCAAAGGTTCATCTTGGAGAACTTTATTGTTGATAGACAAGAGGTTTTGTAAAGTACTTCTTGCTTCAATCCAAAATTTACGTCCCAGCGCCATGAAATCATTGAGATATTCTTGACGAAAGACATTTTGCTTTTCGGATAACAATGGACCATTGAATAAGTGTGATATTATGAATAAATCTAGTATTTCATCACCGATTGCCACTCCAATATGTTTCTGAACCTACAATAAATGAAACAGATAACATTTATGTAAATGAAACAATTACAATTGAATACTGTTCAATATTTCCCGCGTACAACTCGAGACATAGCAGGAATTTATTTTATTGACAATTCAACTTTCATTTGCATCCAACAGACGTCTCTACTTTAATATCAAAAAGCAAACTGGTTCGATAATTCATTGTGATATGTATATAATACAGAACATTAAATACATATATGAAAATATGTATTTACATGGAAATAAAAATTAGATATAATATTTTGTTTTTTAATAAAATATATTCATTTATATGCAATGGAAATCTCGAGAAAAATTATTTCAAAATATTCATGAATAGTTATTTTCAACAATCGGAGATTGATATTTCTCAAATTTTATAGTATGCAACATAACCTCCATTAAAATAATCGATAAAAAAATATTTTTTATTTAAAAAACTTACATTGTCAGCAGTTGTAAATACACCATAGGGTAAATTTTCAATAGGAAATTCACAGTCTGGTGAATAATTGATAAAGGATTTCATTATTATCAATATTGCCACTTGCTTGTATATCCTTCAGTTAATCTCGTCTCTTGATGTAAAATGAATTCAACTGTATATATTGCGGTGTTATTGTAAAATAACCACGATCATATTATCATCGCCGGTTGCGCTACAGCTTATCGAGGTCGACCGGCTTTTAACTATGATAATTTATTTGCTTGTTTATAAATTCGAATTGTCATTCAAACCCGTTAGAATATCCAGTTCTTCTTGATTTCTTAATCGCAATTAATAAATTCACAAATATTTTCTCTTTTCTCATTTTTAAATTTGATATATAATTAATACTTATAAATAATCTAAATATTTACACTAAAAAAAAAATTGTTTTTTTTTTTCGAGAACATTAAATAAATAACATTCATTTTAAATGAATATAAATTATCTGAAATAAATATCAACGGTTTAATTTAGTAAAATTAGTTACTTTAAATAATGTTTTTTTTTCTCAGTGCTGGTATTTATGTATAGTATATATAAAAATGGAATTATATATTTGGGATAACAGCAGATTTTATTAGACATTCATTTACAAGTGACAATATTTGGGTAATTAAATGGAGCAGGTGCCAACAATATTTTATACGACACAACATCGGAAGCATATAATCCATTTATATAATTTATCATTCATGCCACATCAAGGAATGATGTTTGTTTTTTTTTTTCTTTTTTACTACATGACCAAATAGACAATTATTTTTATTCTCTTGTCATACACACTATAATGATTACAGGCGTGTGGATCAATTAATATTCTCGATATTAATATAACTTAGGCGTTGCGTTTTTTCTTTCACAAATGCAAATCACCATTATTCTTAATCAATTGGAAGACTTGTGATTTTTGTTGTTCAATTTTACATTGTTTTCTATTGTTCAACTGGTTCTTTCGTCAAGTTCATGCAACAATAACAGTTTTAGGTGATAAACCTATACCGCGGGCTTTTTATATAGATATTTTTATTTTTTTTTTGGTTTTTTTTATTTTTTGGTGCTGAGGATTTTAAATTATAATTATAATTGTGAAGAACGTGCTGCTTTAAGGGAAAGTTGTGCAGTGCAAAATGGATGCTAATCTAATGTGTAAAAGATGGAGATTATATATACAAGATGATTATGCAAGAATTAAATTAATTACAGGGTAAATTAATAAAAATATAAATTATTTAGAATGAAAATTAAAATTTTTAAAGACACATGTAATGGATTTTTTTGTTTGTTTGTTTTCTGATAGTCCAGAGATAGATCAATTGTTTGATCGTTCAATTGATGATTTAAATATTTTTATTAATTAACAATGATGGGATAGTTTATATATATATACTATGTATATGAATAATTTATTTTTGCTTTCTCAGGTCTCGGATTCGTGGTCAGATGTTTCTTCTAAAAAATACATCTCGTTTTATTACTCCGTTTGCACCATTTGAATCGTTTATTCTGTTGTTTTGTCTTTATTTTCCATTTATTTATTTATTTATTTATTTATTTTCTTTTTTTTTTTTTACTCAATATTATAATTGCATGCGTTGTGATACGATTTACTTTTCTCTCTAAATTGTTGGACGTATATGACGTATTTAGTTTGAATATCAATAAATAATTTAAATGCGTATAACTTTGCGAAAATTAAAGAAAAAAAAAAAGATTTTATTTTTAAATATTCTTCTTGCCCGTCTACACATGTTTTTAGCTTTTGAAATTTTACTTTTTCTTTTTAATACTCAGCAGACTGCCACATAATATTTATGTGTAATTTTTTATGTGGTAAATAAATACATACATTTGTATTTATATTATTATTATACCTTCGTATTTTTTATAATCTATATTTTTCGTTAATTACACTTATCCATTTTTATATTTATATATATATATATTTTTCTTTTTTTTTTTCCTTCATTCTTGATTCAATAGTGGCGCGAGTGTGTGAAAACTTAAAGACTTGTACAACTTTCTTATTGTCGATTTATGGAATTAATTTTTTAATTAAACATAATATTCCATTTTCAACTTTAATAATCTATTAAATCTCAACAAAAAATTTCCAATTATTAAAATTCTATTAGATTTAATAAATATATATTATAATTAAAATTATAATTGTGATTATTCGCGAATTAACAAGGAGAATAAATTGATAAAAATTTAATACAATATTTAATTTTATGATTTTAATTAACAGTAACACAAAGATATTCATAAAAGCATGTACTTTCATGGGTTTGTGTTTCTTATTTTGTATTTTAAAATCTCAACTCTAAATATATATACTTTTTGAATTTATTTAATTTTTTTTTATATTTATATTTCGATATATACTTTTTTCTCGCTCGATTAAACTATGCAACAGCAAAATAATAATTTTTATATGTATATATATTTATTTTTTCGCGCGATCGTACTTTTAAATACTTTGCAATTACAGCGGAGAATTATTAATTCTACATTGCACAATAATATTAACAAAAAATTCAATGCCATAAATATATATTATCAATTACCATCACCAATTTTATCTCACAGTCTGTCATTTATAGATACCATTTTTTTATTCATTTATTTTTTCTCTTCTCTCGATTATTATTACTCTTTAATCAATTATTTATCGTCCTCATCATCGGAAAGTTATTTTTCATACTATTATCATTTTTCATTATTCTCTCTCTTTTTTATATTTCGTAAAATATTTTATTCACAAACGAGCCAGCTCGCACTGTGTGTATTTAACAGTTTAATTAATCTTAAACAATTTACAATCGTTTTGTTGAATTAAATATTTTCCGATTAATTCTTTTATTTTTATTTATTTATTTATTCATTTATTCATTAATTCATTTTCCGTATTCGATTGAATATTCTTTCAATTTATTTCTCGATATGCTGTGTATTATTTCTCTTAAAAATTTAATTTTATCCACTCTCAATGACGTTAATATTAAATTTATTTCTCCTTTTTAATGTTGTTTTCTCTCGTGTCATTTTTTCCTCTTCATCAACATGTAATCATTGATATTTATTCACATATCCAACGTAATATTAAATTAAAAATGCATATATGAGTGTGTTGAATGTCTTCAAGATGACAATATATAAATTTACTGTATTTTCTTGTTTAATAATTATTTTCCTTGACGTTATTTAAACTTATGAATTCTCAAAGACAATCAATACACCCAAATTTTTCATACAAATGAAATTCATATGTCGTTATTCTAAATATTCATGGTTGCCTGTTGGGATTAGGTATTATTTTTTGTTAGCAGAAAATTTATTTACAAATCATGTCCAAGTCGATCCATTTCGGCGAGCAGGAAATCAATATCAGCTTCCGTTACAGCAGCGCTTGAAATAATATTCCTGAAGAAATTCGGTCGCCGATCATCTGGCTGATAGCCAACCATTAGTGTACCAGATTGCATCATTCGTCCTTTCAAAATTGGACAAATCTACAAAGCAATAAATCAGAAAAAAAAAAATAAATCTCAAAAACTCATTTTCCTCACTCAACGAAAAAAAAAAAAATAAATAAATAAATAAAATAAAATTCATTAACAATTAATTTCCATCACCTCGCCAAGTATTTTTTCTCGTTCAGATGTATGTGGCATATTCCTCACTCGTGTTGGCAAATACCAAAAACAAACATTCACCAATTCTGGTTCTAAAATAAGATAAAATTTATCGGACATTTGCTTGATACGTTTCACCATGTATTCAGTCAGTTCCATCAGCCTGTCCATTAGTTTTTCAAAACCATCAGTGCCCTATATGTTGAAATAAAAATAATAATAATAAATAAAACCAACAAACAAACAAACAAACAAATAAATAAATAAATAACAATATATTTATATCTGAAGTTTCAATATAACATTTACATATTTGCTTTTATGATTGTACCTTCGCGCGCCACTGAAGCCACAGTTTAAAAATGTCATTGTGACGACCGCACTGAATGACTTTGTCACCTGTGTCGTATTGAACATCATAGAGTTTGTCAGTCATAAACAAATACTCAGCTGACATTTGATTGCAACTAATCAACAGACCCTAAACAATATTAAAAATTAATTCTTCATATAATATAAAAAATATAAATACTTAATAATTCCAGTATTATCAATCCATTAATATTCTAAACATATATTTCTCCAGCTAGAAGTTTGTTTCATTAATTTTTATTATGCCCAACTGACACAATAATATAGCCAGTGATAATCCAAATGCCGAGGTCGGGTGTTAGCCGATAAATTTTCATCCGGACATGCGATCGGTGGAAGAGAAAAAAAAAAAAGGTGGGCTGGCAAAGTAATATACAATGGGAGGATTGGAGTGAGGTTCTGCGATTCGCTTGCGCGTCGCGGAAATGCTCACCGAGTTCCGGTCGATATGGCGCGTTGACACATGCGCGACGGAAATGTTATAGAGAGGAAGAGGACGAGAGGAACCAAGAGGAAAGCACGGTATATCACGCTTTCGAAATGGCGGTTGGTCTGGAGTTATCGAGCTTCCGCCATTGTATACGTAATAATTGTACAGGTTTACAAACACATTTCATTGTAATGAATATTATGAAAACTCATCTGTATATACGCGTGCATGATGAACAAGAGAAAAAAAAAAAGACTTGATATAAAATAATTCTATCGAAATATTTTTTTCATCAAAATGATGACGCGAACAAAAATAAAATGAATAAAGAAATAAATAAATCAAAGCAGTGTCATTATATACAACAAAAAACAAAAATAGTTACTATTCGAACTTGTTCCCATTTTTCGCGCGTAAGAGAAAAAAAATATTGTCCGGGGGCGGCAGCGCAACAGCCGGCGAGTGGAATTTTAATATCTCATAGGGTGAGTTTTGTACGATATCTACAGAGGAAAAAGAGAAGAGGGAGTTAGCAATAACTATGACGTGCCAGAGCAGAGGGGATGCACCCTCCGTTAGTCAGCTATCCAAGCCAGCCCAGTCTCTGGCAACATATGTTATCTCTTAGTTTAATTAAATTCCAGCAGTGTCCCGTGCCGCGATGTTGTTCCCCTTCTGTATTCGCTTGTGCGAAACTTTGGAATGCGGCCATTCTATCTACGTCATCGTGACGATAAACCCCTTTTGCCACAGAGTATGTCATGTCGACAGTTATACCGCGATCTTATACACATTTTATTTCATCATCATTGCTATTTTTCATATTTTATCACAACTTTCTTTCTAATAATTTTCTCTTTGCACACATGCAAATATTATTTTGTTAATCAAATGACTTACATCCTCCTTGAAGTGGATTGTGGAGCATTGAAGAAGAGCCCCCATCAATTTATGTGGATTCCAAGTTACAGAGTCAGCGCTTGAATAGAGAGAAGAAAAAAATAAGATAACTTTTTTATTTATTCTCGTATGTTGGAAAATTTATCAAAACCTAAATCAGGGCTCAGTTGGTCTTTCATTCAGTCCCTTGGGCATTGTGTAGAGTATACACATATATATTGTATGTATTTATACATATAGAAATGTATATTTATGTGAACCGACTTCTCCATCATCAATTCAAGCTGGGACCTATTAATATAGCCACACTAGTGGATTTATCCAAATGCTTGTGGACACACCCCAATGATTCAATGTTCAACCCCTTCTTAATCCGCACACAACTATTTATATTCTCTTGAGATTCAATGCGGTTAATCACAGATACTTGTAAATATTTATTTAATCCATCGTATTTTAATTTTACTATGTATAATCTAATTAAGTATCTCAAATATTAATTTTAAATTATTGAATGGATTTTAATTTTTTTAAATATCAAAAATATGTTTGTATGTATATTTTATTTATAACTCTCATGTGAAACATCATATAGGATTTATAAATATCATCTAATCGTGATGATGGATGTTATTGATACATTGCAAGTGACACGAATGCGCCAAATGGTTGGACCATTCTCTGCTGTTGTCGCAGATGCTGGAAGGGAGTGGATCACTATTGACTTGAAGTGGCTCAAGAGAGTTTTTATGTCAATCGCAGATATAATCCATTAGTTATTCTTTGATATATATTTCACTGCTGCTTTCATTGCTCATCATTTTTATTCAATAATTCCTGCCATCAACATTTATCACACGATATAAATTCGTAACAATAAAAAAGGTCAATTTTATTATCGTTATTTCTATAACTTGTGATAGTTATATTAAATATAATTTTATGGAAAATTATATTACATAAATCTAATTTATTTATTCATTACTATTATTATAAAAATATTATTATTTATATTTTATTGTTGAGAAAGTTAATTCTTTGGCTTTATTTTTTTTTTATTTTTTTTATTTTTCTATTATCGATAAACATTTTTCGTATGTTCATGCAATTGTGGGCATGTTAATTTATATTTTCTTAACCGAGTATAAATCCTGCTACGGTGCCAGTGCACGAGAAAGAGAATAAAGAGGTGGAAGCTAAAGTGATTAATGCGATTCGCAGCTGGATCTGACGCATTTAGTTGCCTTTCACCCGCACCCCCTTATTTATATATTATATTCACTCACAGTGCCATTACCTCGATGCTAGGTGTCAACCCCAAAAGCCACGGGCGGGCTATATAAATTACTGTGAATGCTAATTACCCAAGTACTTAAAGTTGATATACACAAATCACATTTTGCATTGAGCTCAACTCATAATTTATATATTTTCTTACGCCTCCAACAATTTCTATAGAATTAATTTTCATTTATACTTTAATATAATTGCCAAAATTATATATTTTTTTAATATACAATGAGGAAAAAAAATATTTGATACATTTAAATTTATTATATTGAATCAAATATTTTTTTCAAACAATTAATATTTATTTGAAACGAATTTTATTCAATTGGTGTTTGTAAAATTTTTTTTCTCTGTGTATATATTTGTGTATATTCTAGTGCGATGTATAGAAATGAGTGAGTTCTTATTATTCTCGTGAACAATCAATGCAGGAATACAGAAAGACATGAGGAAAAAAAAATTAAATGGGAATAATATAAAGAGACCTTGATCTTTAAAATTCTTTTTTTCTTTTCGCTCTTTTAAGGTGGAATGATGCACAATGGGTTTGCTTCGAGTAATTATTGTTGACTTTATCGTGACGCCAAAGAAGAACGCTCAAGAAAAAGAGCAGAAGAATATAATGCAGATATATAAATAAAAAAAATATATGTACGTAGATATATTTATATAAAGGAAAAGAGTAAAATAAAAAGGAAAATAGAAAAGAGAATAGTCGACGAGAACTGACGTCCTTTGTACAAGTTTAATCTGGCATTGTCGAGGACCTGGGCCATTATTTTGCAGACTATTTTACTATATACATGCATATACACGAACACACGAACACGAACGACGCGTCAATAAGAAGCGAGTCCTGTTTTGTAAATGCGCTTCGGGGAACCGATCCAGCTGTTGCTCTTGCCCGCGGATAACTCTCTACTCTTCACTCATCTATTTCTTCTTTTGCTTCTTTATCCTCTTTTCTCGCTTCCTATTTTAATCAACACCGCCGCAGGAAGCAAGTGCTCTTTGGTGTACAGTCCTGTTTCAAACTCATTTATATATTAATACAAACTAAAAACGAAAAAAAAAATTTTTTTTCAGTGTAAAAAATAATAAATTATAATCATTTCATTATTCCAACATCAAAATAAATTGATTGATAATCAAAAGAGTTTGCCTAAAATTTTTTTTTACAAGAAAAAAATTAATATTCAGTTAAATCTCAAATATAAAAAAGTCAACAGTGATTTTTTTTATTCTTCTTTTCGTTTTCTCACAGTGAAAATTGTTCTCTTGGGAGTGATCGTACACTTTTGTCATGTATTTACATGTATATATACATCTCTATCAAAGACGTATGGATAAAAATAAGGGTGAATGGGTGGTTGAGTGAACAGATGGACGCTTGGATGCAAATCGTGGATTAATCTCGCTGGCCCCTTGCTAGCAGACGTGCCATCCCTCGCTATGTCACATTCGTGCACTGTATATGCTCATATACGCGGGTATAGTGTACAGTGTATACATATTTGACCCACCCCAACTTATCCCATCGTGCATATAACATACATATTTATGTGTATATGTGTGTATGTGTGTATTGTTGCGCCAGGGGTTGCGTCAGTATTTGTCGGCACAGAGATGCGAAAGTTGGCATGTGCCACAGACAGGAGTCACTCCTTTCTTTTCACGTCGTCGACGTCACGGATTACAACACTCTCACTATGCGCTTTCATCCCTCAATCATGTGCTTTGGCATTTTTTTTTCCCTTTATTGTATATCTCCAACAATTTTGTTTTTTTTTATTTTTCCGTTTGGTTTCATTGCAATTTTCAATGTCTATCTGATATTAAAGGTGACTGTTCCAATGCAAATATTTAACATATGAATTTTTGAAGACAAAAAAAAATTATAAATTATAAATAATAATTATTATATCGAGTTATTTATTTTTATTTTCTATTTTCAATTTCTTAAAATTTTTTATTCTTATGCAAAGTAATAGGTAAATGTTCACAAAGAGCAATAATGTGTGTGTGTGTGTAAGTATTTGAGTGTGTTTGGAAACGCGTGAACGTATCGATTTTGCATTTCGAATAAGCCTCAGTGAAGAGATGTGATGGGAGGGTCGAGTGTGTTTTTCCGAGGACTCCATCAAACTAAGCCCCAATAAACTATAAAACTTTGGGATTAACTCACCCTACACTACGAAAGCTTCATACATATACATATATACGTTCACGTGTTTTATTTTTTTTTTCTCTTTTTGGTTCACAAAGTCCCAGAGGAGTCTTCGTCCTGTCTAAAGCTAGATAACTACTCATAGAGTGAGTGAATTCGTGTGTGAATCTGGTGTACATATTGGTCGCAGGCAGTATCATATGGCAAGAAAAGCTCTTGAGTCGAATTGTATTTATTACATCGTGATATAAAATGAATTATTGCGATGTATTATATATTGTGTACTGTCGCAATTTATTTCAAATAAATTGTTTAATGACTTGTAATAATCCTTGCACTGATTTATTTAGATATTTATTTATATGAATTTAGTGGCTATACTTACCGTTCAATTCCAGAGAGTCGTGGATGACGATATTTCTTTGATAGAAGCAATCCACCGCCCCATGCAGCCTGGCAAAAAAAAAAAAAAAATTTGTAACAATTATTGACTGAAGAAAAGTTTATAAAGTTATTTAAAAAATAAAAATAAATTTTAGAGCCCATTAATGTTTTTATTTTTTTATATTTTGGGTTTTGATGGCAATTTGCCCGTGATTTTCAACATCCGCTCAATCGTTTTCAGATTCTCACATTTATTATTAAAGACGAGACTCTTAAGTACTTGGCATTTGCGCCCAACAATCCGTTCAACGATTTCGCAATGGATAAACTCGGTATTTAAATAATTTCGGTGGGTGAAAATAGTTTGTGTCATTTGAAGAATAAAATGGCCAGAAAATCAAAACAGTTAATTAAAAACTAAAAATAACATTCTTTAAAAATGAATTGTTATCATAAAAAATTTGTTGGCATTTAAAGAATTTCAATAAAATATTTTTGTAAATTTGATAATTAACAATAAATTAACTCACATCAACATGAAGCCAGAGATTATATTTTTGGCAAATGTCAGCAATTTGTGGAATTGGATCAAATGCACCAATGACAGTTGTTCCAGCTGTTGCATTAACAAAAAATGGAATATGACCCATTGCTTTACGTTCCAAAATAAGTTCCTCGAGTTTTGATGGTATAATACGACCAGCAGCATCACTTGGTACCATCACACAATTGTCAGTACCAAGTCCACAGACAGAGGCACAAGACTTGACTGAATAATGACACTAAAATACAACAACAAAAAAATTTATTCAAACAAACAAAAATAAAAATAATTTTAATTAATTCCCATCTCCAATTAAAATTCTACCTGATCTGAAGTGAACATCACAAGTTGTCCACCAACTGCGGCCAATCCACGTACTTTATACTGTGGAAACATTTTATGCCGAGCAGCCAAAAAAGCATAAAGATTACTGATAGATCCACCAGGTGCCAAAATTGAATCTCCAGTATTCCATCCAATAAGTTCACGCATTTTTTCAAGCACCACATGCTCCATTAAAATAAACACCGGCGCAATTTCATAAGTAAACATATTTGTATTGGCAGTTGCAGTAAGCCATTCGCCAGCCATTGATACCACATCTAAACCGCAGGACAATTGATTGAAATAATGTGGATGACCTGGCAACAAACAAAGAAGAAAAAAAATTTTTATTAATCAAATTAATCAAATTAATCAAATGAATCAATTAATTAATTTTTTTCCAACAAATATTATCATCATTTGTTTATTGAACTATAAAAAATACCATAAATAAACTGTACAGTAAGAGATTTATTGATTTAAATTAACGCATCAGTCATCGTCAGTGATTAATTAATCACTGCAATTAATTTGTGAATGTCTGGAGCACGTGAACGTAAATTATATTCACAGCAACATGACATTGCTCATTGAAGTGATTGTGAATGCATGGAAGCGAGCATTAGACAAGGGGTAAAAGGTTAAAAGTATATATACATATAGAATGAGTTGGGGCACGCGCGTTGGAATGATGTAAAAGAAAAGAAAAAAAAAATGAACGAGAGTGCAAGAGAGAATAGCTTTAAGCCTACTTTCTCCGAGTATGTTGTCATCCGCTTGGCTGAACATCGCGCTTGGATCAAGCCTAATGCTGCTGTTTGATGGGCCTCACCCTCCAAAGTTCCCAAACATGATGCAGGCATAATGTAAATATAAATGTATATACACATACCTATAACCCATGTCCTCATTTGTAATAAATATATTTTTGCACTATTTCTCATCTTCTTGTTTTATTATCATTTTATATAAATATCAAAAAAAAAAAAAGCTCACGCTCCATCTCAATATGATACATCAAAGAGATTTATTTCTTTGTATCAATTTACTGTTTTACTGTGTTATGGTTACAGTGGCGATTTCCGGTGTTGAGAAATTGAATCTATCGAAGCAGAAGTATTTTTTACGAAAATAAAAATGCTTACGATAAAATTAAGAGTATTGGGAATTTTTTGTTTAGAATGTAGAATGAAAATAAATGAAGAAGGAATATAAAAAAAATGAAATAGACTGCGCGACGTGCAATGGGAAAATAACGGCTGGACTACGAAGAAATGAAACATGAGATCGACGGGTGGACGTTCAAAGTACGTTTTAATCTTTGGGAATTACTGGGCTTGATTGACGTATGACGCCACAGTGTATTGTAGGGTCTGGGGTCTTCCTTCATGTGTAAGCACATTTATACAGATATATATGTATATATTTTATTCCCCCTATTGCACTCAATGTGGGATTGCCTGATGTGTATAACCATCGAACTGTGTGATTTCAAGAGGTTTATATCCACAGGATCGATCAACAATTTATTGGTGAATCAAATGATATTTTAATTATTATAGAAAAATTATCATATTTGTATAAATATATTTTTATATTTATGATGTGTAATGATAACTTCTGTAATAATTCAAAGCAAGACAAACCCTGTGTTCGTTGATTTTCAATTTATATTTACAAATGGATTTGAGTAGATGGGATTTAATATCAAAGTCGTTTATCGTTGTGTTATATCCGCAATTACTGCGGTCGGTGACGCGAGGCACGCGTCCGGTCTGGACCAACAGAGGAGGGTGATTGTGAATATGGAAGGGAGAATATGTCTGTAAGAATGCATCCGAGGGGTTGTACAATATCCAAGATGCTCATTCTCTCTTGTATACTCTCTCTTTTTTTTTTTTTTTCATTCTTCTTTTCGTGCTCTTGTCTGTGTTTCTTTTCTATTTTTTTTTGTGTTTTTCTCCTGTTCTTTCTGGTACATGCTCACGTCGACGGACGCAGTCCCTGTACATTCAGGAGAGAGGGTCGATGATCCGTATAGAGACCCGCATTTTGCGCGTCATACGCGTCGCTGCCCGACTAGATTGTTTGCAGAGGCTCTCAAATCTAAAGCCTACACGCGACGAATTTATAATATTCCTATTTTTTTTTTTTTTTTTCATTCTATTTTTCCGTGGGGAAATATTTACAGAGTTTCATATTCATCAGTGCACCTTATTGAAGATTATCACGCGGTTGTTTCATTTTATAATCACAGAGTTAAGTTATTTCTATCAATAATTAAATTGATAAATTTATTTTTGTGATTTTTGTTTTTGCTATATGATAAAGTGTATGATTAAATTATTTTTCCGACTAATTTGCAGCAATTTTCGTAGTTATATATTGAGATATATTCCAGAGGTACATTGGGTAGAAGTAGAAACACAATGAAGTAGTAAACTGTACGAATGGAGCGACCTGTCGCAAGCAGACCCTACACCCGGTGATAAATTAAGGGGCTCAAGATTTGTATGAAAAGAAAAAGTGTATAAACCTTTTTCTGTCCTTATATTCCAGAGCTTAACATTAATACTTAGTCATCGATCATATTTATTCCACACAAATTGTAACAAAATTCAAACAACCAAGTATGTCAACTAATTTTTTTTTTTCACTTCTTTTCATTTCAAATCAACAATTTTTATTCCCTTTAAAATTTTAGTTTCAATAAAATTCAATCTCAACAACTATTCAACATTTTCCAAGTAGAAAAAATAATGATAATACTGATAAATTTCCCGAGGGTGAAAATAAAAAAGTTTTGAAATGCGTGAAATTGTTTTGCAGCTGTTCAGATACAGAAAAAAAAAATCATATACCCTCTTTATTCCTTCTTCGAATTGATGAGTTTACAGGATCATTTTAACGTTTGCGTGACATGTCAAAATACCAAAAGAATTTTATGCGCAAAATGTGTACTCACATACATACATACATACATACATACATACAAGTATACATGTATATTAAACTTGGTTGGCAATTTAAATTCCACGATGCTCTGTACTTTGCCCTGTTGCTTTCATCCCTCACGGTTTGTTCCAATGCTCCAAAGGACATAGAGTAAAAGCAATAGGGGTACATAGGGTACATAGACAAGAGGGCAAAGGGAGTGAAGAGAAAAATGCTGTAGTACACGGTATCCCGCAGCCCCATGCTCTCTATCCAACCCCTATTTACTGTGTCTATGTATGTAGCTCAAAAAATCACCCCTCGACGAAATCGCGTAGAAATGGCTCTTAATTACACCGATCCTATTCAATTGGTCGACCCCGAAGTTTCTACAATGTGCTCTGAGTGTACCAAAGTGTTTTTCCTTTATTTATTTTTACTACACTTATTTACATCTCTATAGATTTTTCCTCAGCTTCAAATATTCAATATATTTCAGCGATTTATCAATATAAAACATTTTAATTTCATTGAAAAAATATCATCACCAATTTAAACAATGGAATTCCAATGAAAACAAAGATTTAAATTAAATTTTACATACAAATTTTATTAATATATAAATACTTTATCTTTACTACATGTCACATGATACTATTATTTTTTTCTGTCATCAATTTAATAAAACGCTTATATTCCTTATCACCATCACTTTGGGCAAGGAAACATATTTTTTACCATAACATAAAACTGCCAATCATAATCCTTATCACATGCTATGCTACTCATCAAAAAAAATAAAAAGGGTCTCATCGTCCTTGTGACAATCTCCGGTGATCGTGTCATAGAGATATCTGGCTAAATATATACCCTCAAGAAGTAACAAAAAAAAATCTGAAATAATTTGATATATTCCCCACACGAAATACCGATTGCAATATCTGCTGTATATTGTTGCAGATCGATAAATAGTGACGGTGTAGAGATAGGACAAGCGGTGGTTGAATATATATTCTTTAACAAAAGCCAATGGGGAGTGATATATGTAGAAGAGGGTTGAAAATATTTTTGGGGTACATAATCTAATAATGAGTTTTTGTTAGGTTATATATGTGTATATATATTGTGTACGCGGTTATTTTTTTCCTTTCTGATGACAGCATATGTATAATACACGTACAGACAAGTTGTTTCACTTTTTCTATACAGCTGAATTACAGTGTCGAAAGTTTCTTTTTGTCTTTCTATCATTCTCTCACTCTTATTCGTCTCGCAAGTTTCACTATCGAGTGTACATGAGCTTGGTCTGTATATAATATTTGCAATGATGGTATTGTGCATTAGTATCCATTCATACTTGTAATCGAATCTCAAACGGAGATACTGAGTATATATCCTCATCGTCGTTGAAGGGGATTTGCGGTCGACTTCCGGCATGGTCTGGTTAGCAGAGGAATATTATAGTGAGTATACACTATGTCTATATATATGTATAATCTAACTATAGATAGATTTTCAAAACCACGACCAAGTGAATTTGTGACTTTTTGATTTGAATACTAAGTATTTTAATTTGCATTTCAATCTCTAATTAATTCTACAGTAAAAGATAATTCGGCAGGTTTTTAATTTTTTTATTCTTCGCTAAAATTTTCAATTGTATATTTTTTATTGTATTCATGATGAATTTGATAAATATGTGAGTGATATAATTTTTATTTGATATTTAATTTGTTGATTATTTTGATTATTTGGTTATTTTTTATTTTTATTATATATCATTGAGCTTTTTTATAATGGGGCGTGTTTAGTGCTAGCAGAGATTGGGAACTCGAGGGGGATTGAAAGGGCAAAGTATGAAGAGGGGTTAGAGGGTGAAAGAGGTATCTCTGTGCTACCTTATCTGTGTACAACCCCCGTGTGTGCAAGCGTATGCTAAATTGAATATGAAATTATGCGGCTTATCGCGCGAGCTATTTCTTCAACCCCTATATGTATACATAGATGGACAAGGGTACGTAAAACTCATTATACCACCCGAATTATTTTTGCGGGAAGGAAAATTATTTTTCATTTATTCAGTGTTAATGAAAAGTAATATGGCAAATATATTTTTAAATTCGTGTATAACAAGTTGGAAAAAACAAAATTTTTATTTAATCAAATTAAATTGAATTAATTAAAGATTTATAATTGACTTACCAGTTTTTACTTGATATTTGAGAGTCGTCGAGCAATCAAGTAAAAGTTGCTGGAGTGTTAGTCCATTGTCAGGCAACTCGAGGTCCAACAGTTGCATTAAATCATTTGGATGATGAAATTCAAGTACTTTTGTGCCGCGATCATTTTCTGCTTTGATATAATCCAGCAGAATGTCAACGACTTTCATCAGGAATTCTTTGGTTGCTGGATAACCCTCGACATTTTGCGGTAGAATATCTAAAATTATATTTAACATTCTAATATTAAATTAAATTCCATATAAAATTTATTTTACAAATATAACAAGATTTAATTATTAATATTAATTTTACCAAACCTTTTTACATAGATAATTATTGGACGGTCTTAAATGCTGATGTAATGAACATTGGACAATGATTTCACCTCATCAAACAATTGAAAGTATAGACCTAAATTGACACACTCTCACTTGTTTGGTGGGATGACACCATCGAGTTCATAATAATTGTATCTCCTTGATTAAATTGTATAGAAAACTTGAATCAATATATGAAAATTATAAAATGAAACGCAAATTGAAATAAATATAAATGATTAAGAGTGTTTGAGGCGTTGAACGAAGACGAAAACTTGGTGCCTATAGTGAGACTGCAAAATAGTCTTCATCTTGATTCCACTAAATCCCACCGTAGATTAAGCTGTCCTTTTTTCGTAGGCAAACTATAAAGTATCCGTCAAACAAACTACCACTGGCATAGCATCACCCAGCGCACCCTCTCCAAGTAACCGACTTTCCTTTCCATTACCGCGATCCTACGGATAAACAACCACGCACCGACCGCGTATAGTCCAAGGGGAACTGTTTATCCTCCTACTCTTTTCCGTTTTTTTTTTTTTTTTCATTCGCTTGGATTTCATTCCCTTTTTTCCTTCCGTAATTCAATCCACCGGGAATTTAGACACTCGAGAATTATCCTTATCACCCGCATAAACTTCTCATAGGGTGGCGCAAAGCATAGTGTCTGAAATATTTTTTTTTCCTTCATATCAAATGATGAAGATGAATTTCGTCGAAGAACTAATAAAAAAAAAAAAAAAGAAAACTAAATTGATGAACTACGAATATAAGTGATGAGTTTTTGTTTTCCAATTTTGTATTCGGTGTAAATTATATTGTTCAAATAAATTGAACATAGTCCAATTGTGGCAGAATGGTGTTACTATCCAACATCTTCCAAGTGCCAGATGCTACTCACCCTCTTTATTTTACTGTAACCTCACTCATGTCAGTGTAATGAAAATGGTTCCTAAGGGGGGTTTTTACTGCAGAATTAGTTCCAACGATTTATATATATATATATAAGTGAGATTACAAAGTTAATTTATAGTGACGAAGTAATTTTACACTTTACCGAACAGAATAAAATTTCAACGGTTAAATAATTTATTCAATTTTTTATTTCCTAATTAATATAAAAATTAATCTAAATTATAATCGAATTGATTTCAATTTTGGTGAATATTTAAATAAATTACCTTGACAAACAATTGAGAGATGCAAATATTTTTGTAAGATCTATTTGACATAATTTGAATGTATGCTGATTTATTCAAGCGACGGCACGCACCGGGCTCGTTATCATCATATGACACTTTGTCAAAGGACAAATATAACACAACAAAACTTGGATAAAATAGACAAGAGGGTTTATGAGAGAATAGTACATCAACAGCAATAGCAGTAGCAGCAACAGCATAAACTAAAAACCCTTCTGGTGTAGATACTGCAAAGTCCCCTGTGGCGTGTAATCTGTCCTGAGCCACTCGTCGAGTACTCGCGCGCGCGACGACGACGATGAGCCTCGAGCCAAACCCAAAATCCTCCATTATTATGCACCCTCCTATGACCAAATCACTGTCCCGTGTGGATTCATTCTGCCACACATTTCGCTGTTTTATTTTTTTTATTTTTTCATTTATGTTAAATCACGACAATATTGTGGCTGTTTAGATTTTCATCATGATGAATATTTATCAAGCAAATATTTACTCAGAATTATCGTCGTAAGAAAATATAATTTCAATTTTAGAATATATTAAAAAATATTTTTTATAATTTGGATTGAATAAATTCGTGTATAAAATACTTTCGACATTTTATTTATTATCTAAATATTTATTTGATTAATTAATTACTCACCTGCATATTTAAGGTTGCAGTGCTCCTTACTGAGGGAGTAGTTGTTCTCGGAACCCATTAGTCTAGTTGGTGAGTGTGTCCTGGCAAAATTCTATACACAAACATAAAGAAAAAAAATAATTCTTTTAATTATTTTATAAATTAGGCACTTTAATTATATTTTTCATCACATCGGTTATCTGCTATATTATATATCCAGACAGTTGTTATTTCGTTCACGTGCGAATTATGATAAATAAAAAATTAATAATTTATAATATATGAAATATTGAATATTAAATGAAGATGAAAATGATGATCGAACTTCTTACATATAAGTATTCCTTGATCGCGGAGATTTTAGTGCCAATCATTTGCACATTGTCCATGTCTCTGTCGTTGTGTCCCTCGCTCGAGTCCCTACAACAGTCAATAACAACAAAGGACTTCAGTTATTCACACTCTCGGCGTCGTCACCATGGACAGAGCGAGAAAAACAGGAATTTAAAAATAAAAAAAAGTAAAAAAAAAAATTAGGAAAAAATAGACAGAAAAGGGTTAGAAAAAAAATTATAGAGAAATAGAGCGAGGGAGCAGCATAATTTCGTTATTATCAAAGAAACATGGACTGCATTTATTTAATAATATCTTTCCTCTCATTCTCAAATCTAGATTGAGATATTTTTGTTTGAACATAAATGCCTGATTTTTTAATCATTGCAGAGCGAAGAAAATAAATTAGTAGAATAATATATACGAGAATAAAAAAAAATTTTATCGATTATAAATTTCATTTGATTTTTTATTTATTGCTGGTCAATTTGCGTTGAGAATATAATTGAAGTGCATGATAAATAATTGATTGACGTTGTGTTATCAATATCCGTTTCCACCATGGTCGAGTTCTCGAGTGCTCAGGTCATTTTGATGTATCGATTCGTCATTAATATACAGCTATTGAATGAAAATGATATGGATGAAATTGTGTGATAGCAAAAGTATGATTTAAAATAATTGAATTTTTATTATTCAAATATATCATCTTGTTTACAGTGAGATTAATTTTCTTTTCTTTATATACAAATTTAATTTGTGACATTGAATGTTTTAATTTAGTTTAGAAATTTTTAGATTTTATTAAATCAAATTTCATTCATATCAATCTTTTATTTTTTTTTCTCGATTCAACATCACTGAATTATATTTAATTTTTAATTGTATAATGTATCTTGCAATATATATAATCCGCAAATCGATATAATGGTAATGACAGTGAATAAAATTGAAATAATAAATGCAATTTGAAAATGATTTTAAACTTTTGAGTCGAGTCCAATTATATTATATGTCTGACTATATCATGGATTTTCCACTTCACACACTAAACCTGAGACATTTGCATACAAATAATAAATCAAATCATTCAAATAACTTCTTCATTAAAAAAATAAAATTATTATTCAACACAATTCAATCGACTCAAAAGCTTTATTAAAATATAAAAAAATTATACCAAACAAATTTCTAATTTTATTTCAAAACTTACCTGATGCAAATGCAGTTTACGTTGGTGAGCGACGGACGAAGGATCTCGTTGAGTCTCGTTGAATATTATCGCGTTATAGATTATTTAGTTTATAATTTTGAAGATGGAGGATATTTTTGAAGAGCGTGACAATGGACGTGTGTGTTTGGGTGGTTTCCACGGGACTGCGAGCAGCAACTCGAGCCTCGACGACTCTCTCGAGTGCTTGATTTGACTCGGCCGGGGTTCTCTTTGCCTGACCCAGTTTCCGTTGTCATACCACGCAAACGGGGGTGGCTTTTTCGATAGAGGCGTGGCTCCGCTCAGTAAATGCTCATAGGGATGAGACATACCACGTGGGCAATGCGCGGGCGTGTCTGTAATAGACCAATAGCGAAGGAGTATTATATGCCAAAGGTTGTTCTTGCTCTCCAAGAAATGGGTATTTTCTTTGATATCGTATATAGTCTATGTGCAATGCCATACTGAGAATGTAGTTTAACCCCTGATGAATTTGCAGTGACTGAATACCAGAAATCTTACAATTATCATTGCATCCCTTGACTCGTTGACATTTTGCAAAGCTTGATCGGTTTAAGCTTATATAAATACAATAATATAAACTGGGAAAATATTATTCAAGGAATATTAATTTGAAGATAAGGGAAGTAAATTTGAAAATAAATATTGTATAAATAGATCGTTGGTAAAATTGATGCGATTAGGAGATTAAATGATTTGGGATGATGTTAATATGTAGAGGATAATTGGAGCGGGTAGAGTGGAAAATTGTGTGGGTGTAAAAAAATTATTTGAACGAATGGAAAAAAAAATAAAGTGGGATATGATAGGCGAAAAGTGGGTCAGAATATTTTATCGACATTTCGTGCTCAATATTCCGGGTTAGTATTATTATTATTAATATTTTTTTTTTGTGGATTGTTGGTTTTTTACTAGACAGCGTAAATGAAAATATATGTAACTGAAAATTGATCGCACAAAGAATATTGAATATTGGAAAATTAGAATGGATTGTGATGTTTTATTATTAAATATGCATGTGCATATATTTATATAATGGAAATAGCAAAATAATTTGTTTATAATAATTTATTGGAATTACTATCCAATCTCGGGAATTCGATTGGATTTATCATTATTTTTTTTTTCCATTTCCAATATTTCATATTTTTTAATATAAAAAATTCAACACAATAAAAATGAAAAATAAATTTCTCTTCTGTAAGATACATAATGTACTTAATTTTTTTGAACATTGTCAGTGCAAGTGAACCTCAGACGAATAATATATGCATGCATATTTCGTCGACTTGCAGAAGAAATGACCAAGTATATAAGAAATAAAAAAAAAATACTTAAATGAAAATGTGTTTCTCATGCTAACTGCAAGAGCGTCCGCTTCATCTTCTTGTATATTCTTATTTTTCACCGTTTCTCCTGCGACTATATAAATGCGGAAATATTGAAAAATAGAAAAAGAAAAAAAATACAGAAAAAAAAAAAGTAAAACTATTATACTGACATATATACATAAACAATGTACAATGAAAGAATGAGAAACGAAACAAATGCCATTCGGGTTCACGAAATACGTCGACGACAAGACGTGTAACGAGCGTTCGTGGGCGATCCGCACACGGCATTTGGAAATTCAATTGCAGATTCGAATCCACCACCGTGGAAATGAAAAGTAAAAAAAAATAAAAGAAGCCAGAAAAAAAAAATAATATAAATGTCACAACGCCTGCGCCACGTTATCCACGTGGACAAGGATGAGAGGAGGCAAAAGAGAAAAGTGAGGAAGTTACAATTTACTATTAAAATCCACACGAGTGCCTGTACATAACCATACATATACATATAAACACATATAACGTTCGAAATGTTTTGAGGGGATGAGGACAAAATGGACGTCGGCCAATGGGATACCGGTGCAAAATGGCCGACCCGGAATTTAATCAATACCTCCTCCGTGGTTATCCTCCTCCAGAGAGGGAGGAAAAGAGGTTGATGGGGTTGAATCAGTGGTTTGAGAACAACCAGGAACGTAACTAGTATTTGCCATCAAATGTTTTCTCCTTAAAAATGTTTTTCTTTCTTTCATAAATATCTTTATTTTCACCACATAACACTATATATTTCTTTTTGTCCAATTGCGTGTTGAAACATCAACAAAACATATCCACAAAATATTGGAAAACATCAAAGCATTAATTAAAAATTTTCATTATCATTTTTAATTGAATCTATTATTAATATTGAATATTATTCTCGGAGACAAAATTAATTATTTCTATCCAGCTTTTTGTGATCATTACATCAACGTTATAGGAATTATATCCATTTAATATAACTATAAAAAATTATAGTAGGATTTTAAGATTTATTTTTATTTATCAATTTTACAATGTTGGAATATGTCAGGCAGAATTTTTTTGATTCCTACAATATTTACTGTGTTCATGATGAAGGGACGCTGCTTCATCACGAGTCCCTTGGCGATGCAGATCTCTGTGGTTTTGATAAAGTCTTCTTGTGGTATCCCAGGAGAACCACATCCTTGTGGGCTTTACGGTTTCGCCGTTTCTACGACCCAGTTATATATCTAAAGATATATAAATTCTTGTGTATGTACGTGTATATATGGATCGATTGTCGGTATAACCAAAGCTGCTTTTCATCGTATATCCTTTCATCGAATTTATATCCACTTATATATGGATATAAATGTGTGTTTTAAGTATGGGAAAAGGTGTGCGCGGGTGGAGCGAAGGAAAGATAATGCAAAAGTTGTTTCGCAACTTTAGACATGCTTCGGTATTTTCTCTTGCGCTGTCTTATATTTTTTATGAAATATATATTACATATAACTTGATGAAATTTAACGGCTATGCTTCTTCTTCCTTCTTGGAAGTGATTTCTTTCTTTACTGTAACGAAGAAAAACAAAATAAGAAAAATATTCTTGTTCTATTTCATTATTATTATTTTCTTTTTCAAACTGTAAACTTTGCGGCGTAGATATAATTGAAAAAAAAATCAATTCTCCGCATTCACCCTGAGGAATTATTAATTATGAAAGTTGTTACATAAAAAGTTTTTTTATTATACGTCATATTAAGGTAGGAATTTTTTTTTTGCCCTTGTGCTTTTTCGTAATTAAAAAAAGAAAGAGTTTTATTATTTTTCACAAATTCACTGGCTGCACAAAATAACGTTTGAAAGCTGCTGAATTTTTCTGTAACATCACTATAAAAATATTTGGCATTCTTAATTGATAAACAAAAAATTTTCCACTTAATTTAATTCAGCTATCGAATTTTTTTTTTTTACTTTTCACATGGAATAATTCAACGGCAAATATAGTTTTACTCGGTTGATATAAATCATTGCGGAAGCTATAGTGTGTTTTGCAAATGATAGTTTAACATCTAAAGGTGTTGACTGACACAGGAGACAAAGTGATTGTCGAATGTGATGGACGATCGGAGTGGTACACCTCAACGATTTATTCGCCACCATGTTCAATCTATATATGTGTATAAATATACATCAAATAAATCGAATATGTATGCCAAAGATCTTCTATCTATTCTCGTTTAAAAGATGTGTCTTTGGCAACTTGAAATATTGATTTACCATCGCTCTCAGATGGCGCCGTGGATAAATGTACAAGTATGCGATGAGGGTTGTGTGTACAATAGTTACTCGGAAAATGTTGGGCAGTACCATGTACCAACAGGCGTACGTCAGCCATTTAGGGGTAGCGAATCGTGATAAACCTTGTGCGCCGGCGTGTTGATGTCTTTTTAGGAAGGTACCAAAGGAAGATAGAAGCGAAATTGAAGTATGATGATGATTCAGTTGGGCTTCGGCCCTCGTCAGCAGAGGCCTTCGGGCTCTGCTTCATCATTATCTTCACATAATTATCTACACACATAAAGTTAATATTAGTTGTGTATGTACTTTTATCTGATAAAGTGATTGACAAATAGTGCGCAGTCTTCTGAAAGAATTTTTGAATAAATTTCATGTGTCATTTTTTTTTTTTTTTTTTACGAAATAAAATTTTCATTCAGTACATCAAGAATTTTTTTACTACTGTAATTGAAAATGTTTATTTATTAGTCATGACAAGGTATGAAAAGTTGATTTGTTTATTTGAAGAGGGAAAAATGGGGAGAAAGATTAAAAAAGTTTTGTTGCAGTTTCAATATTTGGAGATGAAATGAAGGCGAAAAGAAGCAAGAGAAATAAAATGATGGAGAATCAAGATATGAAATTAATAATTTATAATAAATGGAAATATGAATATCATGCCGGGAGTGCTGCAAAGTGTGTAAGACTTTTGATTATATAAATATAACAAAGAGATATAGTCAACCGAAATGATGAATTAACATATCCATTAGAATTATGAGTACTCAATAAACATTTATTAGGTACATTCAAATTGCGTGTATAGTTTTTTTAAATTCAATGAATATGATAGTTATAATATTGCTATGTAATTGATTTTTTGTTTATAAATAATTTGAATTTCTGAGCTTTTTTAAGTTCCTCTGATGGTTATTAGTTTGAATGAGTGGTCATATAAATTAAAAAAGAGTAAATAATCATTCGCAAAATTAGTAAAAAGAAAAATATATATATTATTAAGAATTGATAAAACACCAGACCCGATTTACACGGCATAATATGAATAAAAAATATGTAAGGACAATTGCAATTATTTATACAAAATAAATGTCTCCGCCGTGTGAATACGGTTGTCGTGTGTGCCATGTGTGTATTATGCAATAAAATAATATTTACATGCCGGAAGGTTTAATACGCGTGCAAGGTACAATATATATTACAAATAATTAATAAGTAAAAAAAAAAAAAATAATTTTATTTCGTAATTTAAAATTGATAATACAAATAAATATTGTACATATATTTTATTTTTTATCCATAATTATTGGATAAAAATTGAATCCACGTCTTCCATACAGTATTATAATTAAGGATAACAATGTCGAATAAAAAAAAAAAATTAATTAGAAATAATAGCTATTTAAAAATATAACATGGATTGATTATTTAAATTATATTAAGTCAATTGAAATATTATACATTATTATATCACTGTAGTATCGATAGATTATTATTTAATTATTACTTTTGGTTAAGCCAAGCTCAAAACAATTTCACACAGCGTGACTTTATGATTAATACGAAAAAAAAAATATATTTAATTAATATAAAAATAATATTAACGATAATAATTATAAATAAATACAAAATACGTTCAACGAGAACGGCGGAACTGTTTGAAATGATTTATAAAAAGTTATTTCATCTTGTACCGTTCAAAAAGTTGTGACGCGACAATAAACACGTAGATATTAGGATGCATTTGAAATGTACTTGTTTGGGTACTTCATTTACGAAAAAAACCTTTTAACTGACAGTACATCAAAAGCTTCTTTATTATTAAATTTATATATTAATTAAAAATTATCATGTCTCCGAATAATACCGAGAAAAATAAAAAAAATAAAAAATATATGTAATGTCGATCAATTAATAGCATTAATCTACTTATAATAATTGTGCAATATAAAAATGTAAGTAAGTAAGTAGTTTGTTATATTATAAAATAATTTGTATATAAGTAAACCATTAATTTCACAGTGTATAAAGATTATTAAATACTCGCATATATGATTGTATATTATAAAATTGTTATTGTCTTAAATTAATTTTTCTTTTGTGATTTATAATTTTGGATATTTTACTTTGTGGATATATCGGTTAATGATTATATATTAAATATAAAATTAAAATATTTGGTTGATGATACATTTACTTGCAGAGTAGGTATAGTATTGAATGATGGTTTATGATAATGCAGAAAATTTTCAGCTGCAGATAAACGAGAAATTGATAAGAAGAAATCTACTTTATCAACTTCGATTTTTTATCGATATTATATTTTCTTGGATAGTTTCCTGCTGTAAAGGAAGAAAAGACTGGATAAAATTATTCGATTTTTTTAGATACGTATTTTGACTCTTTACAATTGTTTCAGAATTTTGTAGAAAAAAAATTAAAGAAAAATATTCAAGTTTATTTTTTTATGCTCTTAATTTTTACTGCAATAATGGATTTTTTTTTTCGTGTTATTAGTGTTGAGACATGATAAAAAAATTTAGATGAAATGTATTTCCCATGCGGTGTAAAGCTATCATGGCTTCATACGTTCATAATTTCATTGTTAAAATTGAATTGCAATCTTCACCTCAATTTCACCTTATAATAATATTGCCAAGAATAATTTTGTAGCTCTTATACTTTTGATGTTGGATTTTAGTATAAAAGCTCAACCATTTCTACCGTTAGATCACAGTGAACTTGAGATTCCTCGAAGAAACATCTCGAAGACTACATTTAAAAGTAAGTATATTAATAATTACTAAACATCACTGCAAATTTTTCATACATATATAATTATTTGTCTATGAAAAATTCCAAAGCATATTTTTTTGAAATATAAAAATATGACATTCTTTACATATAACTTATAAGTTCCATTATTTCTATTATTTACTCGGTGTTTGTAACTAATGCTCCATCCATTGCATTTGACAGATTCATTATTCAATATACTCTCAAAGCTCTATAAAAGCTCGATATTCATTCTCAAAATTCACATTGTACCTTAGCACAAGGCACCAGTATTTACTATTCTCTCGTGGTAAAAATTTTATTCATCTATATCAAAACAAAGTTACAAAATTATTTTTTTCTAAATTTCCAATATCAAATTTAAATATTTATTATCTGCAATTACTTTTATATATTTTATTTTTCTATAGAACAATTAAACAACTCGCTCAATACTCAGGAATCATGGTGTCTGCACGTGCAATCATTCTCGCTATTAGCATTGTCGTACTCGTTGTGACTTTGTGTGTCGAAGGAGCTTACAAAAAGCCACCGTTCAACGGAAGTATTTTTGGAAAACGTTCAAACACAATTTCTGGTATGAAAAAAAAATTTTCTTTGTCATTCAAACAATTATTATAAACTATTCAATTTTATATCTGCACTCAAAGAAATTATAATATAATATAATCATTCATTGACATTGCAGATTATGAAGTGATCGGTAGAGCACTCAACTCAATGTGTGAGGCAGCCAGTGAGACGTGTAATGCTTGGCTCATGCATCAAGATTCCAACTAGAGATTATTTACCGACTCATTTCTCAGTAAGATTTACCAATTGATGTAACATAAACATCAGTAGGAAATCAATTATGACTAACTGTTCAACTAAATCTTCACTGTTTATCGTCTGAGTATACAATTCTTTTTCTACTGCATGCACAAAAGTTAATAAAACACACTCTAATTGTATGAAAAAAAAAATGATTAACCGTATATTTATTGGAGAAAAGAATAAAATAAAAAGGAAGAAATAAATATCAACTTTGAAATTATTATGATTAATTAATTAATTTGGAAATAAAATATATATCTGCTGTAAAATTTTATGTATTTAAATAATTGATTATTCAATAAATCTTGTCATTTAAAAATATTTGTGTATTTTTTATTTATGTTGAATTTAAAATTTACTTGATTATAATTCAATAGTGATTTAAATATTTCTGATATGCTAGATTATAAAATTAATTGATATGATAAGCACGAATATATATGGTTGGTCTACCAGCATGTGGATGTTAACCTGCATTGCTTGAATTGAAAAAAAAAAATATATGTAAGTGACTAAATAATAACTAAGACAATTTAAGCCAATGGATTTGAATAAAATTAGGAATTATACCCGTATGGTTAATTCCAGTCGCACTTTGACATTTTTTTGTTTGTAATTCGTATGAAAACATGATGATTTACCATGTGGGATTTACTAAGAAATCATGAGAGTAATATTTAATTAACGATTAATTCAGTATATAAACTGTCTACTGAAAAGTTCTATTTCATTCAGTCTGAAGAACCACTTCAACTAGGTAATTATTAAAATTAATTATTAATTAATTTCGTGATGTAAATTTCATCATGATGTAAACATTGTCTGTAAAAAAGTAAATTTTCCATTTATTTGTTTACAAACAAGCAGACATTTTCATCTAAATAAAATTATTTGATAATATTTTTGTTTGATCATTTGTTTTATTATTAAATTTTTTTATTCATTACTATTTACAGTCTGACAACAATTATTTTGATTAATACACCAAATAAAATAATTAAGGAGGAGTTTGATAAAACTATTAGTGTTATTTAATTTTTTGCAACAAAGACCACACGCACACAAAATGTTTATGAGTGAGTATAGCATTCAACATAAATACAAAAATGAAAATAAAATATCATTCAATGAAGTCATTTTCAGAATAATACTCTTTATGTTTTTTGTTTAAGTATCTTACCTAACAGTCATTGCACTCGCAATTGGCTGGACCACCATAGAAGCCGATGAAGTGCCTGCGTTTTTTCTCAAGATTGCAAAGAACATTCCAAGAGTCGGGCGAAGCGGTAGATCCGACGATTTCTTTCTGGAGGCATCGAAAAACATACCGAGAACCGCCGATAGAGATGGATACATCCCGGTATTTGATATAAGTTTGAAGACAAATTAATTTTTTTCAATTAAATAATTGTAAATTATGAAGTAATAAAGACGAATTAAATTTTTTTATAACTAATTTATTTTTTGTTTGGTTATTATTAGTCAACAAAGTCATTGTCTTCGCACATTAATGATGGAATCGATCATGAGCCACATAAAAGAATGATAAACAATGGAATACCAGGCAATAATAACAACATGTGATTAAATAAAAAATATAATATTGATAAAAGGAAAAATTGAAAGAAAATTTTTTTAAATTTTAGATCCCAATGGAGTCTCATGGGAAAATTTTCCACTGGCTATTGAAGGACCTCCTGAACTTTGGCGTGCTCTTGCCTCTTATACAAATGATAAATATGGAACTTCTTCAGATGAGTGAGTAAATTTATTTTATTTCAAAATTAAAATTATTCTGAAAAATTATTTATATCAAATATTTTTATATCAGAATCAACAATGAAATTTGGCGAAGAGATAAACGCAAAGACAGCGACGCTATGCAATTTTAATATCATATTTAAAATAAGATTAATATAAAAATATAAAAGTAACTATTGATAATAATTATAAAAGTATAAAAAAAAACTAAATGATCGTTTATTCACATGGTAATGGGGCAATAATCATTTTTACTTCTCTTCAGCACTTGCAATTTTAATGTTGAAAAATGATTGATGCAATAATGACATAAGAAATAAATTTATGAATAAATGAATAATAAATAAATATATAAAATAAAATGAGTTGACTTGATCTTTTGTATGAAGAAATAAAATCGTGAATTCGTGATCGTCTAAGGCGAGATAACAAGATTGACGTTGAATTGATCTTTCGACGCGATTGATCGAGTAAATTTTTGCGATGATCATAAAGAGGCAGGAACCTATACAAAGTGTATATGTATGATAGACGGTGAGACAGTGGTTAGGAGGAAAAACGCGGCATTTGCCAATTGAGTGGCGGCAACTGCCTGACACTCTGTAGTTATCTACAGAGCGCCGCGTGATCGAATTGAAAATTTTACATTTCTAGGTGTGAAACTCGTAGCGGTTCGCACGAAGTTGAAAATAGTGAGAGGAAGAAGGCACCCTGAGGTCGTCACGGCCGAGATATGTAATAGTGTGGGGTTTCCCGCACGAATTGCCGACTAGGGAAAGAGTAAAGTAGAAAAAAAAAATAAATAAAAAAGATAGAGTTTTGAAATAAGACAGAAAAAAAATAAGAAATCCCGCGGGGTTAGTGAAGGAATTGAAAAAAATGAAACGTGCAAGTGGTTATGGTAATAAAGGGGTAAGACACAGGCACTGGGTTGTTGCATGCGCGCGAGAATATATTTTTTTTCTCGATACTTTTAAGTTAACAGTCGTTCTATATGCAGTTGTGTAGATATAATTATTTGATATTTTAAGAGAATGACAAAATTAGATAATTTATTTTCATTATATTTTTGGATGTATTTTATCGTTTTGAAAAAATAATTCTCGACATAAAAATGTCATGTCCAACCATTGATACAAGTGATTCTCTTCATCCTACTTTATCGGCAGTACTCGAAAAATTTTTGTATCTGTTTGTTTATGGATGTTTAACAAAGAGGACGCCAGCATTCGTTTTTTTAAACATGAATATTAATAACAAAATATATTAAACTTGCTTTCGCGCATGCTTAACTTTGTGCACGTGAAAAACACCGGTTTATATTTCTCCTTTCTTACCTTTTTCTCTATCTCTCTCTTTCTCTCGCTCGTCTCTTCTTCCGTAGAACAATAAATTGTTGTAATTACAATAATTCTGGCTCTCGATGCAATGCTTTGTGTTTACCTCGTCGTCTCGCTGCCGGTTAGCAATTTCAATTTATCCTTGCGGTAAAGTAACAACGATTTGCTCTCGTGCCATCCTGACCCAAATACTCATCATTGTAATACCAAAACGATTGTATTATTTTTTTTTATTTCTTTTTCATCCCTTTACTCTATCAAATTCATTTGAGAATTAATTATTGATATCTTGTTATTCAAAAAATCACAGCATTTACACTTATTTATCACCGCATTTACACATTTAAATTACCACAATGTGTAAATGTGCAAAATTTATAATTTTTATTCATGCTAAAAAGTTTATCGGGCAAGTTAGCTTTGAATAATTTTCACCACGGTTATTTCTAACGTGTGAATGGTTTCAGGAAGTAGTTGAGGTAGTTGAGTATGGAGAAAAACTGAGAGAATTTGAAAAAAAAAAAAATGTGGAAGAATCGAAAGCTCTTGAAGTGGCACTCAACGATCTGCGCACACCTGCAGCACGTAGCAATTTACAGAAAACCGCGCGGCACATAACGTATATTTCACGACATAGGTACCTATTTATATATACATATATACACATATATGAATTCAAAATACATATTGCAACTGAGAAATTTTTGTTGTCATTACATAAGTGAAATAAAAAAAAAATGTAAAAAATAAAATAAAAATTTACAATTCAACCTCAGCAAAAAAAAAAGTTTAAATATTTTTTCCTATTTAAAATACTACTTGATAAGAACAAAGTTCATTCTAATTGTCCCACACAATTTAAACATCGAAATAAAAAAAGAAAATATTAAAAATTCCCCACGAAAAATATTCCTAATTCGATTATAGAACTTAAATTTTTTAAAATATTGTGAATGGATAATTATATTTATGGCAATAACTTTATTAAATATAATCGTTTATGTTTACGCACTAGTAGGAGTATATATACTCTAACAGGAGGTAGACGACGCGCATGGTAGACCAAAGAGGGTGGCTGTTGGGTTGACGGCAACGGTGAATCGCGCGCCCAACGAGCGTACATAATCACGTAATGTGGTTATCCATAGCAATTGCGTAAATATTTGAAGCACTTTGTGGCATGCAACTGCGCACAACTTCTCGGAATTTCATCTATACATTTACCTATAGCATACATAAATAGATATTAGTTAATTGATATTACTATTTTACCGATACGATGAGAGATACATCTTTCATCACACGATTGATTACGCGTATTAAATTTATTTTATCAACTTGTTGCGACATGTTGTCACATCACATCACACGATACCATAACGTATAATAGTTATTTTTTCAAATAATTTTTTTAAATAAAAAAACCGCATTTTCTTCCAACATTTTTTTTTTTTTCAATATTTCCTAACAACATATGCATGAAATAGATAATAAAAAAATGATTATTTTATACACAAATGGAGCTACTCCAAGTTTGAAAAGTATTTTTTAAAATATATAGTCGGTGGAGCATTGAAAAATAATGATTGTACCGTGTGAATGGTCGTGTATACATGTATACAGATATAGAGAAAAGTAGGCGGAAAAAATGTAAAAAGACAAAGATGAAGAAAGAAGAGGAAGAGGTGGAGATGGTGGAGGCAGCAAGAAGTCATATATAGCGCACAGTCATGCGAAGTAATGATGCACAATGGACTGAGAGACGCCTCCCGCGCGTCGCACTCATCCACCTCTTATTCTCTATTTCTCTCACTGCTGGCGTTAAGAACAAGAGAAAAAAAAAATAAAGTAAAATATATATAAAAAGTGGTCGCTCATCGCACTAAACGTGTATATACATTATACATATATACTTATACATATATCTAGTAGATAATAAGTATAAATAGAATATGAGAATGAGAGCTGGATGAGAGGAATATAAAGTTTGGGCGTCGATCATCGCTCCAGCTACTGCGTGACTCCTGATGGTCCATTGAATATAATTTCTTGTACACGCTCGATGACTTCATTAATGATGGCACTTTACAGGCGAATAAATTTTTTGTTTACCATTTTTTTTATCTACTTCTATTATTCAGTTGTCGAAGGCTATATATTAAAATATATACACATATATACAATATACATTGAACATAAATTTAAAAAGAAAAAGAAAAAAAAAAAATTAAATATAAATTTTTATTCATTACTTCCTTTCAAATATTCTTACTATAATATTAATAATAATAATTATTATTATTAATATGGTGTATTATTTTAATTTCATTTATTGTCAAATTTATTAATGTAAATATTATAATATGTGTATATAGAATTTATATATGTAAGTATATTAGAAAAATATGTAGAAAGTATTATATTTATAATGTAATAATATAATAGATGGAGTGAATAGGTGAGATAGAATGTATTTGAGTGCCGAAACGATAAAAGGCGGACATTAATGGGGTCATCGAATTATATTTTCAGTGTGTAATTGTATAAAAAGAGTAACGATACGACCAAGCAATTTTATATTTCATTTTTTATAGGAAACCACGTCACGCCCCGAAGAAATAAAGCGTCACCTTTGTATCAACTTGAAGAAGGTTTCGTCGTTCTGGTCAATAAGCCACGGCAAATATATATGTATTCATAAATAGACCTGAAGTTCTTATACAGGTTTGTGTTTATATATATATATATTTAGACCATTTGAACAAGTTTGTATATGTGTTATACACATATATAAAGGGTATAATATATTATTTATATAGGTATGTATAATATATATTTGCTTTGCTGTAATTTAGCTCGGTTGGATTGCGCTTCAGGTTTCATTGTCGTTGAGGGAATTGCAGTTGTGAAGGGTGCTCATTTCACTTGTGGGCCAACCCCCCACAACGAAAGAACGAGATACGGCGCGGTAGGGCGCTAAATGAAATTAGCACGGCGTTTAGTCAATTTAGTCATGGTAGTTTGAGTGGTCATCGTTTTCTGTTTCTTTTTTCAATTTATTTATTATTTATTTTTTTTTCGACTACTTCTTCAACATCATTCAGAGGGTGATGAATTATTTCAGCATGACTTGCAGTGAAGAATATAGAGTCTGTTAGACATAGTAACAAGGAAGGCGTTGAAATATGCCAAATAGAATATTTGTGTTGCAAATTAAATTATTTAAATAGTGGAATAAAATGAATAGAATTAATTTTATATATATTTTATTTAATTTTAATTATTATAAATATCAAATATAATCATTTGTCAATATATACTGTATGTACATGTGTGTGTGTTTAAATAAATTGTATGATTATAATGATTTCTTTGAAATAAAGAAATACGTGTAGATTTAATTTTTATTTAATTTATTTTTTATTTTTGTGATATATGGGGAGTGGCACTCGACTCTCGTGTGTGTGTGCCTTTATAGATATATATGTATATATATTTAGAACTGACAGGAGGATACAGAGACTCTTCGTCCACAGGAAGAGAAAGGGACTAAAAATCGAAGGGAGAAAAACGGGTCGAAGAGGCGTGAAACTGTGGCGCCCGGCGCCGTCAGGATAAAGGGGTCTCTGTGATTTTCGGGAAAGGGGCAAAAGGTCTAACTATATTTTGTACAATACTCGTATATGTATGTATAGATATAGATAAATTTGTTAGTGTATGGTTCCCTTATTGGCACCGTGAAAACAGAATATGAATATCATAGACTCTTTTTCGTTTTCAATGGTTTCGAATATAGTTACGTTGTGCATGAAGAAACCAATATGCGTGGGGAATCAACCGAGAAATTTCTCATTTTTTCCGGTTTTTAATCCATCCATATATATATACATATATACATACATTTTCAGGTCAATTTTCAAACCACTTTTAGAATTTACCTGTTCACAAATACAATCCTTTATCCGTAAATAATTTTTAGTGGCACAATTTAAATATTTATTACCGTCATATACAATAATAAAAATTAAAATGATGTAAACTAAAAAAATAACCATATATATTGTATAACTTTGTTGTTATAATAAAAATCATTAACACAATTCAAACGGTCCTTAATAGCTTTTTTTATTTTATTTTATTTTTCTACATTTCTATATTATTTATTTTATTTTATTAAAGTTGTTGACTTGAATAATGACCGGAAGAGGATATTATACGTGTAAATCATTAAACAAAATTCATTGAAAGGTGAAAATATATATGTATATACATAGATATGTATTTGTATGTATAAAACTATGAGTATATACATTAGGTATGAAGAACTCTAGTCGGGGGGTCTATTTGGGGCTATAGAATGGGGAGTATCATCGGCTCCAAAACCTCGGAAGCAATTATAACCGACCAGCGCGGCGCGCGGTCTTTGTCTCGCGGTACCTGTCGGCTTGTTTCACAAACGAGGTTAGGTGCGGGGAACTACAAAGGCCCAGTCTTCCTCCCGCTCAGTGTCTTCTTCTTTTTTTTTTTTTTTTTTTTTTTTTTTTTTTTTTGTTACTTCTTCCTTTCACCTTCTATCCAACGTTGTTTGATGCTCATCTTCTATTCTCTTTTAACATATATCTCCACACATAAGTTTATGTGTACATATGTATATATATATATGTATACACATTCATTCTCATTTTCGTCTCATTCATTTCGCCAGCATTATCATCTCCATCGCAGTATTTTTTGCATCAAATATTTACACATTTTTATTGGGTGCTAAAGCCATTCGTAGCGCCATCGGACTTTTGGGATCGGTCGTTCGTTGCGCTCGTTATACTCCACAAACAATCATCATCTTTATAAATATACATATAGACGTATATATATAAAAGGCAAGTGTGGAGTATAAACATGCAAAAACCTGACACACTTAATTCAGTATTTTAAATTTTTGGCAGCTTTAAAAATGTTTTATATAAAAAATAATTTATTCTTCGATTCGTCAAGTCGAATTTTTTAATTATTAAATTAAAACTAATTCTAATTTTAGAGAATAATAATGAAGATGATAATGATGACTATCATCATTATTATTATTATTATTTATGTCATTCAGTTTGTTAATTATATAATTTCGTTTTATAATTATATTACTATTGACAATATGTAATGCTGTTATTGATTTTATATAAATATAGATACTTTAATATATTTCGCATTGATTTTTTTTTGATTTTGTTTCAAGCGGACTTTGACTCATCCGGAAAGACGATTGCAAAGACGAAGTTGAAGTTATTGAAGAAGAAGAAGAAGAAGATGAAGAAAAAAAAGAAACTGGCGGAAGGTATACTGGCGCCGCACGCGGCAGCCTCAAAGGAATCCACCACACGCCCATCTGTCTCCGCTCCGCCTCCATGCCCGCACACCGTATACATCATGCAGAGTAGTATATACTGAGTGGAGAAGACGAAGAACATAAAGAAGAAGAAGAAGAAGAGGAAAACAGCACGACATAATGCAGAAGAAGAAAAGAAATGGTATGGACCAAAAGTAAATATAAGTTTATAAAATTTTAAACAAATCTAACAATTTATCTACATCCAGTTTATTTCATTTATACATTTATTTAATTCATTCTATTTATATATAATACATTGAAAAATTAAAATAAATATCAATGTAATTATAAAAAAGAATGATGTAAAAATATAACAATTAATATATTTTGTTTTAACATATTAATTGCACTGTGTTTATGAAATTATTTCTATATTTCAGCAGTATTTATCAATAAATAAATATGCGTATAATTTATTTCACTAATTTGTGTGAAATATAATTAATTGACTTTTAAGTGACCAATCGCCACTGTTGGTGCAATTCTTTTGTTCGTATTAAAAGGTGAAGATATAAAATTTTGCAACATCATGCGCCTGGTGTCCTTACCAACTCAATAGAAATCGTCAATATACACACACACATATCTATATATACATAGTATGTATACATATATAGGTACAGATCTTCAGTGTCATGGTGGGCAATGAAGAAGTTCAGAGGGTTCATCCCACAGTGACTCTATGGAATAGAAAATTGAAGAGTGTATATACAATATAAATACGTATATATATACTATGTGTATATATGTATAAGCGAGTAGGTGAAGGTGTTACTATACATCACCCTGCGAATAGTCGCTCTTCTTTCACGGCTCACTTAGGTCCAAAGAGAAAAGAGAAGCGGCCGTAACGGCTCCTTAGCCGCTTGACTAATGAACTTGCAGACGAGTTTTATTTTTTTTGTGTATATATAATCATAAATATAACATACATATATGTATTATATATATAGAAATTACTTTTTATGCGCTTGTTGAAACTCTCAAAAACAATCCAAACGGCCAACTTGAATGAAAAATGAATAGAACGACGACTAGAAAAAAAAAAGTAATGCTTTCAGCACACACAATAATTTTTCACAAAAAAAAAATAAATCATGTGAAATTGGAAATAGGTCAAAAGAAATTATTTTTTACTTTATTTTTCACCCGTCAGATATTGGAGTATATTAATATTTATTTATATATATTTATTTTTTGTTTTATATATTATTTGAAACTGATTACTCCTGGTCTATTATACTAACTTCCGTCTCTTGATTGATTGGATGGTAACTAATGAGCAACCTATGTGTTTATAATATAGGTCGTTTGCTAATTGCCTAGCGAGTAATATCCGACCAACGCAAAAAAATATCATCAGGTAAAATACACATATCTAAAACCGTTTTATATGACGTCGCTAAAGATCACAGAGAAATTAAATATAAAAATAAACTGAGCGCTTCCTATACGGTCGCGACCTTCCGTTCGACCTTCCCGATCTTCCACGCTAATTTTTACTCCGCTTCTTTTTTGCTTCTTATGTATAGCTCTTTTCGTTTTATTGTTTATGTATATTTAAATAACGATATAGACGGCCGGGAGTTAGTTGCGTCCGCGGAGAAAGGAAGATGGGAGGAAATAAGAAACCTTTCCACTCTGACTTTCTCGTGTCTATATACTTATATATGTACACTGATGGTATTGTATATATGTATATGTATTATTGCTATATACTCTCCACGTCCCTTTTGTTCATCGCACTCGTTGCCCCCAGGGGTCTTGCTCTTCTCACGAAAACCAAGCTCCTCGATCTTTTCCCTTTTTTTCATATATTTCTAAGTCGTTTCCAGCAACCCTACAACCTTAAGATATATATATTCATTTTTTTTCCATTTTTTAAGTGTATATATATACATATATATACACGAATGACCCTTCGTTGAAATGCCGTTGTTCGATTTACTATCGATTAAAAATTTCTAATATATATATATCGTTCAACATTTTTAGATATACACAAATTTAATATATTAAATTTGAGAATATAATTTAAATTATTGTACTGTGATTTCTGTGAATTGAAATTAATCAATGAAAAAGTTGTCGGCATGAGATCAAAGGTATTTTATATAATTTAATTCAAATGCAAAAATTACATTAAATTTAAATTATTTAATTACTAAAGAATCGTCATTGATTTTTAATTTAAAAAAATTTTTTTTTATTAGGACATTTTTTTTTTTTTTTTTTCATTTTATATTCTGTTGAGAAGTATAATCTTCAAAGTATATATTTCTGTCTACGAATTTTTCCATTCGTACACGCTCAACTTGTTCTTCCAGTAAAATTTACGATTTGAAAAAAATACAAAAATTTTTACATTTTATTCTTTATTCAACCTGCATATATATAGGTGTACATAATGTTAATATATATACATCATTTGTTTATTTTTTTATATTTATATTTATAATACATAGCTGCGAACTAACAGAAATTAAGTTTAATCCAGAAAACCATTGGACTTAATGCTTCTTCCTTCTTATAATGAATAAATATTTATACATATATATATATATCTATACATATATACCTTGGCGTGATTACGATCCCGAGCACTTTACAACGTCCAAGAAACACACTTGAGTTTTACTGGATTTGTAATAAACAACGCCGTGGGCGCTTTGTTGGTCGTATGTTGGCGCGGCAAAACCAGAGCGTGCAAGAGAATGAGCAAAGAGGTAGTGAGAGGGAGGTCACATATATACATACATAACCGCGAAAGGACCATCGCAAAGGGTAGTGTATATATATGTTTCGTTCGCGCTATCGCCGCCGGCTAAAACTGGATTCGCCATAGTCCCAAACTCCTAGAAATCCCTTTTAGAACTACCAACGAGACAGACTACAGGGGCCAATTACGCTGATGTTACTAACTGTAGTATTCCTACAACAACGCAAAAACGAAGGGTATTAAAAAAAAAAGTATATGTTCAAGAAAAAACATATATCAAGGGTGTCTATATAACTATCACCATGCATCATGTGTCTGCATTCCATCACGAATGCCAATACCTTCTGTGTGATGGAATTTTATTTTATTTATTCATTTTTTATTTTTCAATTTATTCTCCCTCAAATTCATTCGATGTATTTTACACACATATATACATATATATAAAAAAAAAAAATAAACCACTGAAAATTTACTGCAATTATAATTTCAGTTTTTATATATTTCATCGTGTTACATAAAAAGTTTGAATATACAAAAAGGAAAAAAAAAATAATAAAATTAACATTCAAAAATAAATTCGACAAATATATAAAACCAACGCCGAAAATTTGTGTATATACATACATACATACATACATATACATATGTATATTGGATGGCGTGACCACATAAGTCAAGGACTCGTATATAAAGCAGATGCATATAGCAACGGGTTGACACCGCACGCTGCGAGCTATATCGCATAAAGTCTATATATATTATATATATATACATATATTTATATTACATATACTTGTAATACATGGCTGTGAATACATATGTATATGAAGTATACATATATATCGGTTAAATTTCTCTTGTTTGTGGCAGCACGAATCCACTGGATATAGTGGACTCACGCACGTCCGTCTGCGTTTACGGCACGCACATATTGCAATATATACACCTATTATGTACATGTATACATATAAAAGTGTATATATACGGATGGATAGATGCGTTTTCGTTTCATTCGGGCGGGCGAGCGCACGGAGAGTCCGTGGGACGTGCGCGCGTGGACACACCCGGCAGCAGTATAAAACCTCGCGCGCCACCACCTTCATGTAGGTACTCGCGATGTGGTCGCTATATAGTCCTGCATGTATTCGACGACATGGAATAGTAATGAGGGACAGAGATATGAGGCGGGGTCTTCCCCCGCGGCAGAAATATATACCGCGTCGCCTACCGTACCCACCACTAACACTGTACTATGTGTATATATATGAATGTATGTTGAGAACGTTGGTGTGTGCGTCGATCGCGCGTCACGCGAGAACGCTGCCAGCTGACGTTCTCGCTCTCTTTTGTTCGTGGTCACTCGCTCTCTGTTGGTTAGTAAAAGTATTATATGCATTTATATACATGTGTATTGAATACATATACATACTTATAATGCAATATATAAGTATGTATGCGTTCATGTATATATTTATTTTTGATAGTAAACGCTAATGTACGTGTTGGAACAGTTTGGCTTATATATTTATATTGCTGGAATTTTAGATTTTATTTATTATGGTATACGTGTATGTTTATAATGTATGAATTCCGAATGGGTGGAGTGTGGAAAATGAAAGAGAATATACATATATGTATACTTATAAAGTCCACCGATATATATACATATATATATATATATATTGGATTTGTGACACTGATGTGATGGAAAGAAAAATAAAAGGGGTGCGATATTTTTAGGGGTTAAAATATGTTTGGTCATTATACATTGTCATGTTAGAACGAGGGTGAATGTTTTTGGTTTCATTTTTTTTTTTTTCGTGTCCTTGAAAAATAATTTTTTGTCTCCTTTGAGTTATTTCATTTGTATGGGAAAAATAAACATATTATAGAAAGGTATATATATACTGAGTAATAAATATTATATATAATATGAATAAAAAAATTTTCGCAGGGCAGGAGTGATATAGTAATTATTCCAAATAAATATTAATTATTTGAAACAAAAATTTGGGCCAATATAATATATTTAGTGCTTCAATTATTTTTTTTTTCAACGATAATTTTTAATATTCAAAAAAATTATTTAAAAACGCAAAGAAGAAAAACAAAGAAAAAAAAAATGAGAGACAAATGATCAGTAAAAATTTAAGAAAGTCCGAGTCTTATTTATAAAAATGAGGGTGGCAAAATTTGACGTTTGAAGTAAAAGCGTCTGACGCTGATGTAGGTGACCGGTGGCACCGGTCACAGTGAAACAAAAGCCGCAGTGAAGAGAAGCTACGTCAAAAAAAAAAAAAAAAATGACGTGCATTAGGGCGAGGGCGGAAGGATGCGACTGTGAAGGGTGTGGCAGCTCCCCTTGATGTCCGTGTTAGATACAAATATATATGGCGCGCGTCGACCCTTGGTCGGATGAAAGTATAGTGAGGGTGCGCGAATGCACCAGCAGATATATATGTTGGAACTTCCCCATCATTCGCCTATTGGTTAATTTTAAAGCCGACAAAAACTCTATTCAGGCAGCCAATTTGCACTATGTCTTTCCGGCTTCACCAATTTTCCTCTACACTTTTTTAAGTGCAGTATCTTAAAAAAATATGACATATAGGCGACTTATATACTATTTATATCCTACAGATACCTGCAGCTTGATATGAGAGCCACATACTCGAGTTAATTGCACTTCCTGGATCGTCGATGAGTTAAAAAAAAAATAAAAAATTGTAGGAAAATAGAAATTTCTAATTCCTTCTTTTCCTTTTTCCAACCCGTATAATATAATGGAAAGCCCTCATACATACATATATTTATGCCCTGGTGTGTGGCCAAAGATATATGTTCACTTATTTTATTTATACAGTGAAGAAAGTGTCGAGCTCTTGAAGGGTGTGCGATCAGTATAGCTATTCAGTTGAATATAGAAAACGTATTTTTTTTTTCCAAGCTCCAAGAACATACCGCGATAATATGGCCATGGAACACATGGTCAAACGGATTGTTTGCGGGTGACGCCCACCTATATTCGCCCGGGCTTTTACTGCCGAGCAGTAAAGTACAAAAATTATGATTTGAGCGCCTTGTCATTGCTCCAGGCGATGCGCGCTAAGACTTGGCACAAATACATATATCTATATGCTGTATAACCTTGAAAGTCGACTTGTTGCAAAGCCCTGGGATCCATCATAATCATAAGATACTCGCATATTTATCAATTGACAAATAATTAGTATTAATAAATAGCCAAAATATTTTCATTGAATTAAATCACCATGGACAATTGGTCGTGGCTTTAGTAGGTATATAATAATTTTAGCTTATAAATATAGAGCATGAGTAATGGCATCAAACCCTTTTTGATCCTGATGTTGGAATAAATTGCATCAACCATTTATTAACCAAATCACTTAAATTCAATATTTTTACAAAAAAAAAAAAAAAAATACATTTATAGTCACTTGGAATTTTATTATCCATGATAAATCACCATGTAAAACTACATAAATATCACTGATAAGGTTTGATACTCGGCAGAAACAACGTCATGATGATGATGATGATCATCATAGTCATATGATATACAATGATATAGAAAAATAAGAGAAAAGATGACAAATGTCTACGACAATGTCGTGGTCCGTTGCTTGATCGTTTGTCGCTATATGAAAGGATGCGTGAGTGCTTGGAGGCTAATGCTTGTCTAGTCACTTCCGGTTCTCACGAGGAATACATAGAAGTACTGAGATGGAGTAAGCGAGCAATAGAGCGCCAGTGCCTCTAGCTTAAAAGTGCTGGTACATACGTATATATACATTTATATACAACTAATAATAGCTAGTGCGTCAAGGTGAACATATAGTATGTACGTGTACATACATAAATATATAGCTATATAGTTATCGGAAATATATAGTAATGGTGGTAATGTGTCGGCATATACGAACGAAGAAAAGACTGGTGGTGGATGGTTGGTCGATGATGAGAATAAAAGAAGGTGAGGTAAAGCGAAAAGGACAGAGTCAGAGGGAGTGTGTAAATTGCCCGGCGGCCCGATCACCCATCAGATAAGGCAGTAAAGTCAACAAGTTGTCTTTTCCAAGTGCAAGATTGAACGACCCCGACAATGTGAACTGCCCTAATTGCCTATGGCATGTCAACATTGCGCACTTTAACCATAAGGAATGCGTCCTCAAACCACATCTTATAATGCGGGTAAGGCAAATGCCTTATATATATGTAATTGTTAAAGTTATAGTATGGTAAAAGAGGTAAAGGGGATAATATATATAAATGAATAAAGGAATATACATGTGCACAAAATACTTTGGTGGCCAAAGATGTCAAGGTCGTATAGCTTGAGAGGGTTAAACTACGTCAGTCCCTTTCAAGTCAATAACTCATCCATCAAAGACACGTATCAGTCAATACATATTACTTGAGTTATTGGTGGTATAGACAATTGGGCGACGGGGCATATAAGGTGACGAATTTTGTACATCTACATTTGTCACTAATCGATGTGAAATGATAGTCAGATTTAGTTTTGATATGCTGAAACAGTATATATATTATCTTGAATGAGGAAGGAATATCTTCATTAAAATTATTTACCGAGTAAATTATTGCAAGTGTTCTGGGCTAAATCCTTTACTGATCTGTGTAAACACGCGCGAGCGACAAAAGAGTAGTAAGTGGGAAAAGGTCTCTCTGCTGGTAGACCTGTAAGCAGCCTATACTAGTGGGCGTGGCACAAAGCGGTTACATCAAGTGGAATCAGGTCTATATTATCCATTTTCAAACTAAAATCATATATTAAATATAAACATATATAAAATCCAACTAATTTCATGATTATATTAATAATTTTGAATTAATAATAAATACTATTGGGCACTTGTGAGCTACACTTTGTTTTCATCTGCCTCACGACCATCATTCGTCCAAAGTGTCGGGGAAATCTCAGAGTTGAGAGAGGGAGACGAGTAAAATAACCGCAGGTTCGTTGCAGCTTCCGGAATGGCATTTTGAGGGAGACTCAACTGAAGATAGCGGAAAAGACATGTATAGCAAAACGATTAATGTAGAGGACAAGAGAGAGAGAGAGAGAGAGAGAAGGAGAAATTTAACGTGGAAAAGTGGAGGGTGCGAGTTTGAAATTTTCAAGTGGCATTGGAGAGATACACAGTGTTGAGAATATACCCCCGGCGATGCGTGTGAGGACGCGTGTGACGGCTGAAGCTGGGATTCAGGTAGGTGAGAAATACTTCTTGTGAGTATATTTTGGATTTATGTGGACGTGGTCGATTTTAATCACGCCCTTGAGACACCATAATGGCCTCCATAGCACCAATAAACAGTTAGGACGTCATAGAAGAATTGGTGGGGTAACGTAGCGTCAACCAATGATCGTAATGCAATGTGGCCAACTGGGCGGAGTCAATTGCAGCGCCGCGTAGTGGTACGTTGTTGTAATAGTGAAACGAGCTCGGGGAGAGGTTCTGGTTTCATTATGTATCATTATACCGGTCTGCGCCGCGCGGTGTGCACTGCAGTTACTGGTCTAGGCGCGCGTGTGTGGTTCCGTGTCCTGCCTTTCCTTCTAAACGTTACGACGTGCTCGAGCGAAACCGCGAAAACACCGCTTATATTCTTTTCTCTTCTTCTTCTTCTTCTTCTTCTTGTTCTACACCTTTGTGGCGTGGTAACAGAAGTGGTAGATTTCGTGGCGTTTTGTCTGTGGGGGTCCAATGCAGATTTACCGGAAGCCTTTTCGATTGATAAGCCAACGTTGATACGTTGATTTGCAAAATAGTCTGTGCGGGCCGTTAAAGTGTTATACATGCTATTGGATTCTGTGCTTCTCAAATAATATTTTTGTGGACCCAAAAAAGTGTTGAGAAGTCGGACTTGGATTATCATTAATAACTACACTAAAATCAACAACGTTTATATATATTTATACAAGTGTTTCTCGTTTGTAAAATCACCGGATAATTACTTTTAGTGGAGGGAGTGAATAATATTCGCGGTCAGAGGCCGACGGGGAATTATCGCAAATGGCTGGAACGTAAATTGCCAATTACCGTTCCTAAATCATTCACATCCCCAAACTATTTTGTGGTTATTAATCAACATCATCAATCAACAATTTGGGATTTTTGAAATCAGTGCTTTATTATCGTGTGAATGTTTATTTATTTTTTTTTATTTATTTAAATACAGTGCATCGATTTTATCATCAATCATATAATTATTTGCGATCATGTTGAAATTATTTTACCAAAGTATCAGCATAGCTGATGTACAAACAAGATCAAGCTGACGCATGACATTCTGTTAAGATAAATGAATATTTATTTGTCAATGTCAAATATTTTATTATCCTACCGGTATTACAAGTGTGTTTTCGGACTGGCCCAGATGAGCGGCTAGCGCGTGTGAAGTGAAACGTGTTCATTCATTTATCCATATAAGTGTGTAACACCTGACGAGACTTGACGATCTCGCTTAACGCCAATAATTCAATTCAACTGTGTTGAATCTGTCCGTCGGTGCGCGAGTGTATCGCGAGTGTGTCCAGTGACATGAACCACCAGTGAATCATCACTAGTATAAGGATTAAAATATCGACTACATTCATATAAAAATAAATATATGAATGAATATAAATAAATCAATTAATCAATTAATAAAGTGTTTCAGTGCGATTATTAATTGTGAACATCTGATTTTGGACATAATGTTATCATCAATAATATCACTGTTATCAATCAATTGGAATTAAATAAATAAATATAATTCATCTATAACCATCACGAAATTGTAAAGCCGAGGCGGAAGCATCGGCAGGCCCCAAGATTCGGGCTCCGTGCGGCTTTCGGGTCGCTTCGACGTCGGCAAGTCCCGTGTGCGACGTCGACGTCGCGACTAAGGTGGATCGTTCGGGCAGCACGACGACGCTCAACTTCACGGACCTGGGGAGCCCATTCGGGGCGGGCGACCCCTGTCCGTCGAGCACCCCGACCCCGAACAGTATGTCGGGCGGTGGTGGCCCCACGTCGGGTACTGGCGCCGGTGGTGGTTCCGCCGGTGCCGGTGGTGGTTCCGATATGGATCAACATTTACATCATGGTGGATTGGGATCAGTAACGCCAGGACCACAAGGTGGAAATGGTGGTGACAGTGCGTCAAGTACACCAGTGTCACAATCTGGAAAAAGTGCGTTTATCGAACTCCAACACAATAATCTTTATAATCCAACGAGTTTGAGGGGTGGCTATCCAGGTGGACACAATGTCCCTGGTGGCCATCAATTTCCCCATCAAGTTGGTTCACTCGGTCACCAAAGCTCTGGTCCCGGTAGTGGCAATCAACAACATGCTGAGGCTGGTTTTCCCAGTCCCAGATCGGCATTAGCTGGTTATCCCTTTGCACCAATGCATCAACACAATGCTTATGGATATCATCTTGGCTCTTATGCACCCCAGTGTCCCTCACCGCCCAAGGACGGTGAGTACCCAAACTGTATGTATTCAAACATTTTATCTACATATTCAATATTTTATTTTATCAATAAATTCATTTATAAATTCTTTAACATGATATATCATTATATTTCACATAATTAAGATAAAACGAAAAGTACAATAAGTGCGAATGTGATGGTAATATATTGAGAGAAAATACAGCAGTCAATTTGACTTGTATGATATACGACCATACTATTGAGTTCAGAGCTCTCTTTCCCTATCTCCATATATACTTACTGTCAACTAGACTTGTTCATTTGTTTACCTTTCATGGTGTTCACTATACTTTAAGATCTCGAGGGGACATATACGTTGTATATGACTCTCTAAGTATTCGTTTATAGAGAATATTCAATTAGATCGACCGTTGTCTACTCGAGACCATCACTGTATACACCTTATGTACTTCGCGAATGGTATGTGTATAGAAGTAAATTCAAATATTCCGGTACGTCAGTTTGTCCATACATATGGGATGTTTCTGATGTTATATATGTTGACGAGCTAGAAAGAGGGTGTCTGCGGGAAATGAGGGTGCTATTTTTTTTCTTCTCGGAACAAATGTGGTAACATGGTCTGGGAATATATACGCATATGACGGCGCCACAATGTCTGTCGTTTTCCCTAGTCGCAGGCTTTCCTTAATCCGGTTTTATTGACTACAGTTTTCCGATGAAAAATTGATAAAGTAGTTTAAGTAGTTTAGAGTATGTTAAAAGGAATAAATATAACATTTGTCAATACAGTTAAGAATGAAAATAAAGAAAAAGATTTCAATTGAATTACACTGTGGATAAATATTTGTTCTTGATTTATATGAGTGAAAAAAATATCGAAATAGCATTTAAAAGAAAAAATCAACACGGAAAAATATCTTTATTGTGGACTAATTGTAACAGACACAAAGGACAACTCATAAATAAAATTTGCTCTCCTCTGTCTTGTTCTCTTCTGTCGTGCATAAGTTCAGTTTGTGGAACGCAAAAGAATAGGGATGAACATATAGAAAGAGAGATGCGGTGGGCGCGGAGGAATAAAAATAAAAAAAAGAAAAGAAGTAAATAAAAGGAAAACGGAAGAATCTGGAGTAGCAGGTAGTGTTGTTCGTCCGGCGGTCGATGTCCGCGTGCGCCCGCGTGCATTACAGAGAAATGCCATGTGAAAGGGAATAAAGATATACGACTCTGAGGGGGATGTTGAGGGAGTCCGGATGCCGCAAAAGTCTCTCGCGAAACGAGACTCGTAGGACCCAAGAGACGAAGGAAAGAATGAACGAACAAGAAATATATATTCTTTTATAAAAGAAAAGAAGAAAAAAAATAAAGTATCCACGAGAACAATTCGGCATTGCAGGAAAAATTTAGTTCTCATACATGTATTCTATACAAGGAATAATTCATCATCATTCATGATCTCAATCATTAATCAAAAACAATATTTATAATTACAATATTAAATATATGCTCATGAAAAATGCATTTTAAATAGTTGATTGAAATTTTTTTGATTAAAAATAGAAAGAAAATTGAATTAATAAATTATGGTTTGAAAAGAGTGAGGGTTTGCATATGGAAAAAAAGAGGGTTGCGACCCTGACGACATCGTATAAAGGAGTAACAAGAGCGAATAACCATTTTATGCTATATCTCTAAGTGGTAACGAGTGTCCACGACCCCCATTATGGTCGGTAACTTTCATCGTTTCAAAGTGACCATCGGCAGGGTATATATAGTCCTAGACGAACGTGAAGACTTGATATTTTAATATTCTTTTGGGATGAGTAGAAGGGCACGCAATCCTTTTTCAACTCCCACTGTCTATAAATTTATAATGTTCGGAGACAACCGCGACCACCCTTCCCCACGCTCGGAGAAAAAAATACATAGATATACGTATCCGTACAAAGCTAATGAAATCGATGATAATCCGTTTATTATTCGCTATATACCTTTGTCAACCCCTATTTTAGTTCTTCAATTTTTTTTTCAATATATTGGAAATGCACTTTTTCAAAACTTTGATAATATCGACGCATGGACGATTGGATATAAATTGTTCAAATTAAAGTTTCAACCCTAGCAGTTTTTTACTTTTATATATTAAATCTAGAATCTCAGAAATTTTCAATGATTGGGCAATTTTTGTTTTCCCCTTTCTTTTCTTCTTATTTCTTCTTTTTTTCCATTCAACCCTATCCCGAACGATTTAATATAATGGTATAATAATTCAATACGTTATCATCATTGTATCGTATGAAAAGTTGCAAAATCGTCGAGAATAATTTGTCGCGATACGAAAGAAAAAAAAGAAGTAAATTATCAATCATCAATACTTTCACGTTGTAATTTTTTTTACAACCCCTTCACGTTTCTATAAAAAATGTTACTTATTCAAGTTTAAAAATAAAACTTTTCAGAATTCATCGGGCTACTTTTCAATAGATTTATACACTCACATATATAATCTAAAAAATAATAGAAAAATGAAGGGTGACTATTTTTACCAACACTAAAGTTTTTATCATCAAATTATTTAACTTATAATAAATCCACACATGCGATAGTAAAATGATTTGTGTTGCACAGACAATTTACGAATAAACATAAATATCGCGATAACAATTGAACGAATTAAATAATCATGAAAGAATCACAGCCGACTAACGAGCATTTCATGCCCACAAATACACATAATATAAAACCAAGTATAAATAAATATTTTACACAAACATTTAAATATGTATCTGTACATAATTGATATGATATGGCGCCATATTTCGCCCCATTCGTAACGCGTTTATTCCATAGTATATAAAATATCTATATAAATTTATAAATATACACCTTCATCAGTGCGCGCAGTCCGATACATAGTATAACAGCGTCGTAGTATGATTAATTAAATAATAAATATCGCATCACAATCGCGATTCGCTTAATTGCCACCGGGCACGCCATTGTTTTCGCTACCTTTTCTATCTCACTTATATACACTGGTGCTTCATTGGTGCGTGCGCAACCCATTAGCTATATACAGTAGACAGTAACACAATTGACTTTTAAAGTCAACTGGTTTGTATACACATAATATTATCCAATACCAATCCATTATATTGTTAAAATCTCAAGAGTTTAAGTTAATAAGTCGAGAGGTGAAATGAAAAATAAAGTGCTGAAAAGAATATAGAATTTATAATCCAACGCTTGGTGCAGAACGCACCTTATCCATCATATACATTTACCCTATTACATATTTTATTTATATATATCTACTTACTTATTTATATATGTAATGTATTAGTTGTGGTGTAGTGAAGATGTACGTGTATATAATTCTGCACTTGTCTCAAAACGATTTCATGTAAATGCTTCTGTAGAATTGAATTCTCCATATTCAACGCGCTCGGGTTTGTATAAAGAGGAATTGAGATTCACGGGGATAAGGTGAACGTCGGCGGTAGGCCATGGAGAAGAAGCCAAGGATCGGCAAGCAGATCGGGTAGTGATCGCGTGATCCATGATGGTGTACACGAGCGGTTAAACTCAACGCTGGACAAACATTGTGGACGCGCACACGTATATATCGGCAACAGAAAGATATTATCGCTATGGTTGCACCAACTTATTCGTTTTCTTCTTATTTTTACATCACTTCTTATCCTTTGCTTCTTCTGTTACTAAAGCCCAAGAATTCACAACTCATTACTACCTGAATTGATTCAAATTCAACAATATATATTTTATTCTTTTTAATTCGACAGAAAAAAATAAAGATATGAGAAAGATTCATTTTTTTTTATATTCTTCTTTCATAAATACATACGCACATGTGTTGGATGTCCACGTGGGTTCATAGATTGTTTATGAATGACGGATTCATTCTGTATCCGAGATAATATAGGGAGAAAGAGGGAGATGGTGGATCCAATTAGTGAGAGGATCCTCATATACTTGTGTATATATATGCACATATAGGCTTGACTGAAATAAAGTTGGGAAAAATGGTTAAGTGTTATGGTCATCGACCCGGGTACAACCTGCAACACAGACGAATTAATCTTCAGCTTATATGGCCCGAAAATAGAGACAATGCGATGCGCTTATGATGGATCAGGTACTAAATGATTGTTTTCACAAGGATTGGGGTTTCCCCCACGAAATCTCATGGTATTATGGCGCTTTAGTTTGGTTTATGGTTGTAGGGAGAAATAGGAAAAAAAAAAATTCTCTGAAGTAAGGTGGATTGAGGATTTTTAGTGTTAAAAGCTTTTACTAGAATTCCAGCATATATTTATTCTATTTCAATCTTTTGAGAGTTTTTTTTTTTTTGATGGTTAAATTACTTGTTTGACTTTATTCATCACCGACAAAGATGAATATGAAGTTATTATTGAGTTTACTATTTATTTATACATATGTAATAATTTTCTTTTTAATTCAACGTTGAAAGCACTGCATATCAACATTGTATAGTTAGATCATAAGATAATTATCCGTACTAATTTCGTGATGAACGGTCATTAATTAACGAGGCGATTAAATCGTGTGATGCCCACGTGAGTAGTTAGATATATGAACACGTAATATACAATAGCTATGTACAATAATGAACAACTGAAGCATATATACATGTATATATATATACACTTATAGTATGTATATAAAAGTACAGGGGTTAATAAATATAAAGTTACAATGCATCAAAACAAATTAAAATCAAAGAAAAATAATAAATGATAATAATATCTATAATTATAAATGAATTTATGTTAATTTTTCTCTTTAGTTTTTCATTTGAAATTTTGTCTTAACTGTGACATGATTCTGAACATTGATATCAGGGTGGTGTATGTTCGCAGACCTCTCGCCATTGGGTGACAAGGGTGGAAGTCTTGTTGATGAAATCGGTGGCGGCGGTGGTGGATCATTGAGAAATGGAAAAGGCAAAAAAATGCGAAAACCAAGGACAATATATAGCAGTCTACAGTTACAACAACTAAACAGGCGGTTCCAACGAACGCAATACCTAGCATTACCTGAAAGAGCTGAATTGGCAGCGAGTTTGGGATTGACGCAAACACAGGTGAGTTTTATTATTCAATTCACATTCATCAATAATAAATATATTATTTCACTACAAAATCTTTTAATCAATTCGCTCGCGGTGAATTTATTTGAAACGTAGTGATTATACGGTTAGAAGATATGCTGCAGCAGCGCACGTAACACATGATCAGTACAATATCATGTTGCTTAAGAGTATATATAAATGTATGAAGGTATAATGTGTACGTGTGTCTGTGTAATATGTACAGGATGATACGAAACACGATGCTTAGATGAACGGCATCTGTCAGCGTTATCGGCACAAATGACTTCGCTAAATCATCGATCCGCCACGCCCTGGACACTAGGGATAGGGTTGCCAAGAGTGTCCAGTTTGAGTTGTTGCTATATAGACATACACATAACACAAAATTTCACTAACAAACCAACTATAAATTTATCCAAGGGTCACATGAGTGTCCAGTTATTCATATGCTCCCTTCTAGTTTTCCAAATGTTGGTTCATTAAAATCAATAATTTATCCGAAAATTTGCACTAGTATTCTTGGCTTATTAAAATAAATTGCAATTGTGATATGTAGAGCATAAATATAAAACCCAAGATAGAAAGTGACTAGATAATTAATTAAGAGAATATTGTTAGGCACCGATTATATACATGATCGTTTTGATAAGCTCATTCGGTAGTCATTGATGGTGTGTGCAGCACTGTAGTGATGGGGTTCTAGACCGGATAATTTCATTAGTCCCCTCTATGGACCCCAAAAGATCCCCTTTGCTTTCATCTGACATTCAAAACTCCAAGTGTATCCTACACTGCTTTAGAAAAAAAAAAAATAATCAAACAATCACCATGTCATCAAAACTATTTACTCTACAAATAAAAATCCACAATTTAATTTTATTTTTGCTCTTCTTGTTTTCTATCTGGAAATTATTTCATTAATATATCATTTACCTACATATAGTGAACATTTTTTCAAGCAATTAACTCTTGATGTCGTATTAATATGGATCTACATAGTGACTTAAATAAATTCATTTATTTTTCTGTTTATTTTATTGTTTCTCATGTTTTCTTTGTTTTAATAATTACAGTTGGACTGGCTTATACTTTTACTTTTTTCCTTTTCTGTTATTTCCGTTGGGTGCACGAATTTGTGTGAACGAGAGATAGAGAGGATGACTGAAAGACAGACAGGATAAGACAAGTAAATACTTTTCTAGCTTGCGTTTAACTTGACCTACGTCGTCGTCATTCGTTGTCTTTTACTTTTACTATATACCCATTGGCTCATGAGTCTTGTCTTTACATACATATACATATATAAATACATATATACAGCAATATACTATGAGAGCTAGCTATAGTATAGATACATATGTACTTCATGTGCACCATCGCGTTCTTACTTGGTTTGCACGTAACGTTCTTACCACGTATCTTGGGCGTGGTGCTATTGGTTTCTTTATTTTATTTTATATTCTCGTCTCTTCCTCTCGCTATTTTTTTTTTCTGTTACCACACATATAACCTGCTCTGAATTTTTACCTTTTGCACTTGAATGCGTGTATGCACGCTCAGAAATATATTTAAAAGCGGAAATTTATTTCGCTGTGCTGTTGAAGTTTAACCAGAAACAAAATGTGGTATTTATATGTATGCATTTTATATGCATTTTACATGCAAGATGTTTTTTACAAGAATATTATGTAGCAATATTAACAAACACGTTTCTTTGTCTCACGTTTATAATGAAATATCCACAGAAATTATATATTATATCATCTATTGATTCTTCGACATCTAATAATCCATGTATCTTCATAATCGTTGAACAATCGAATACGAGAATTGTTGTGATCAGTAATTTTATTTTATTTATTTATTTATTTATTTATTTATTTTTTTCTACTATTCAATACTATTATTACATATTGTGTTGAGTCTTCCTCGATATTATTATTCAATTCACACGTAGGCTTTGGCAATCTTTTGATTACTGTGTCGATGATCAATTACAAATAATTCACTGAATACAACATCACATTGTATATTATTAGAAAATATTTTTCTTCAGCTATGTATATATCCCAGTAATTAACATGAAATTACTCGGCTTATTATTTATAAAATAGCGAATACACAAATGAAAAAAAAAAAAAAAAATTTACAACAAAAAAAAACAACAACGAAAAGTTAATCAAAATATGAAATATTTAATCGAAGATATGTGCAAAGTTTTTCCACCTGTCGTGCGGTATTATTGATAATTATAAATCATATGAACTCCAATGCTACGTAATTGATATACACAAAGACGTTAATTATTATGCATTGGTAAATAGAGAAAAAAAAAACATAATATTTTATATCATGTCAAGTAGTCATATAGTATCTAAACATATATTTAATCACACAAATGATCAAGCAACTGGTGCTTGTGAGCTATTGCTGTTCAAATATTCTATTGGCAGTACGTATCACTATCGCCATTTGACATACAACCAATCGTGTGTGTTCCCGACGTGTTGTTATCCACATATATCTCTCTCACCTGCAGTCGCACACTATATATCATAGCAAATGAAAAGCTATTTTCCCATACTGCAGTTCATATATATATATATATTTCACAACCTCGAGATATATTTTCAAATAAATGAGCACAAAATAAATAAATAAACGATTTCTAATTTTTTTCTCATCAATTAAATTGTTATCAATCAAATTTATTTACCGAAAAAAAAAAATTATGTATAAATATTTTTTTTTTTCATCAACACATTGATGATTGTAGTAGTAATGCTCCATTTGCTATTTAATTATCGATTAATTGAACCCTCGGGCAATACTTGAAAAGTGACAAGGTAACATTCCAACACATACTTACATTTATATTTATGTTTATACATACATATAATAAATTATGTTTCTGCGAAATCTGTGCAAAGCGTGCGCGCATCAACTGATAATGACTCATGATGACTCTCATAAAAGTAATATAAAAGACCGCATGAGTGAGAGGAAATCAACATTTAACCTAACATTCACCAAGTAACAATCATATATGAGATTGATTTTGCGTTGTTTTATACTTGGCTTGTCATTTTGCCGACGGAACAACGACGTTCAAGTCACGACAAGAAATCATGTCGTCGGTCGACGACGTTGTGCCCCAAGCAGACTTGCTTGAGAAACGTCAGTATCAATCGGGTCATCTGACACTTCCGGATATCACTACATATAACTAACTATTCATTATGTATACATATATGCATATAGTTATATACCATACATATATTTTTATAATATTTTATTTTATATATGCCGTTATATCATTTCTCTGATTTTACTTCTATTCACTTAATTTTATATATGTAAAATTTTTCTTTAACATTTTATTCTTTATATTTATTTTATTTCATTTTTTATTTATATTCTCTTTCTCATCTTCTTCAATCATTATTCGCAATGTGAACTTAATAATGACAGTTGTGCGTGTGTGGATATAAAAAATTTATCATATATGAAGAAGAAAAATTTTCTTTCTTTATTTTGTGGATATGTTTTGTCATTAACAATTGGCCATGTGTGTCCTAAATTATTTATATAACGCACATGCAAAATGTGGATTTATTATTGACGTTCTGGTTGAGACAATAGTGAAATTGTAAAATAATTTTATATTCTTTGTTTGTTTATTCTCGTCCATTATTTTTTTATTATTTCGTTTTCTTTTATAACTTTTTTTTTTTTGTTCGTTCACTTGGTACAATATAATAAATTCGGATAAATGGCGCACGAAATATTTGCACGTGGTGTGTATATATATGCGGAGACTGCACGCGACCTTCATATGCAACTATTCGAAACATGAATAAAAAAAAAAAAAGAGCAAAAAATTTATATGATCATATGTTATACACAACAATGTCAAGAAATATGTTGGAAAAGATAAAAACAAGTAGAGATATTATTATAACATGCTTGCGTGGCTTATAATAATGATTGTGTCGTCGTGATTCTTTGCGTTAAATAATTTATTCGAAACATGGTACATAAACAAAACAACAATAACAAAAGTAGTCCACTGAGTTTAAAACTATTAAAATTATTTGAAGAAATTTATTCTTCTATCTTCAACATTTACCAAAAAATATTCATTCGTAAAAAATAAAATACTGCCACGATAAATATAAAATAATGAAAACAAAGACTTTAATAGTAAATACAAACATTAAATTCAAATGAAAAAATAAAATATAAGAGCATGAACTTATTATTGATATCCCGGGATAAAAGTAAAACATGAAAATATGATGGAAGATGAAGAATAAAAAAAAAAAAAAGATAAAGCGTAGAAGAATAAGAAGATGATGATGACGACGATGATGAAGAAGAATATAAGAGGAAGATGAAGTGTGTGTATGGGTAAAAGAGAAAGAAGAAGATTGCGGGAGAAAGCCAAGGGTGTACACACACATTATTTCAATGTTGGCAGTAATGCCTGTTATTAAGCGATGATAATGATTGGTATTATCGCGGGTAGGGAGCACGACTAGTAGCAGCGGATATAAATCATCCGTTACTTCCTTCTCTCGTCTCTCTGCCACCTTTTACTCTCTTCTCTGTGAGCTGCACACACAGTCCATGTAGTGTGTTATATATTACAACATGCCAAGAAGTTGTAAATAATGACCAAGTCGCCACGAATTCTCGAAGAGCAAAAATAGGGCTGGGGTTTAAAATTTAATACACCACAAATTCTCCCTTTCTCCTCTTGTGTCTTTGCGTGTTCATCTAGCCAACACAAAAATAAATATACAAATTAAATATTTGCATCCCCTCGCAAGCAAGAGACAAAAACCCTTTTTTATATACAAATGTTAGGGGGATTTTGTTTTAAACTTAAAAAAAATAAATAAATAAATAAAGAATAATTATAGTATAAATAAAAAAAATAAAATAAATATATACATATATCTATATATCTATATATTATATATATAAGGAGAGGAAATTAAAAAATTTAATTGTTATGAGAAATTAATTGATGATAAAGAAAAGTCGTTTGTGGTGATGGATTAATTTTTTATTTATTATTCTTTTATTATTTTCGGTGAATGTCTATGAAATTAATTGCAATAAATCATCCGTGAAGTCGCTGATGGTTTCGATAGTCCTTGATGATTCCTAGAACAATCCAAAAGGGCTCTCGAGCAACGACGATATCGTCGTTTAGTAATACGAGTATTTTTTATAGGGTTTTTTTTTTTTAAATATATACGTACGTGTTTGTGTATGTAAATGTCTGTATATAAATATGTGTATGCTTGTGTGTGTGTTTGTGTTTGTTAGATATAGATATGGGGTATATGTAGGGGTTGGGCATAGAAATAAGGATATAGATAGAGGAAGAAAAAGAGAAATGAATATATAGAGAATAAGAGCTGTATAGAGTAGGCATTCTCATCGAGTATATATGTATTTATACTTATATATTCGTTTATATGTTGATGTATATATGTAACGGTTTTATATAGGAGGGTTGAGATCGAGGGTGGAGGGTTAGAGCGAATGTGGATACGCCCACGCGTATCTCGATCTAATAAATTTAACATTTCGCCGGTAAATCCAAACCTCTTGTAGAAAAAGAAGAAAAAAAATTTTTTTTAAAAATATATTCGCAGATAGAAAATACCTGTAAAATTTTGTATAATTTACTATAAATTATTATTCTTTTTTTACAAGTTATATACAGTGTAATAAATAAAAAATTGTTAATTTTGACTACAAAATCTTTGATTAGAATTACAAAATTTTGTTTTTCCAATGCTGTGTGAAAAAGAAGTTTTCATTGTTTAGTTGTTTATAAAATTCATCGAAATTTCATTCTAATTAATTTCAATTTAATTTATTTTATCCTTCTATCAATACCGATCATACTGAAGACAAATAAAAAAAAAATATCCAATTGTAAACTTCATTCTTCCTTAAATGAAGTTGAGAAGACAACATACATGATGCGCATATAAAATAGAAATAATAAAAAAGAATATGAAAAAAAAAAAAAACGTGACATACCTTCTATGCATTCTCGATCGTCTCCATTCCTCTCTTTAGTATATATACTGATGGTATATAACCTATATTGCGGGGCACGTGTCTCGTCAAAGAGAAGATCAAAAATCGCGCGACTCCCTCTTGCTTCCCAATGGAGAATTGAAGAATATAATGAAAAAAAAAAAAAAAGAATGAAGAAAAATAAATTCATCGTCGATCTGGTGGGTCTGATATAGAAAGGTGGTACCTACTCACCAGCATGTTCTGAGACACGCTCGGTTTTATACATATATACGGTTTATATATATCCATAGCCCTATATATATATATATATACACATCTGACAAAAGGGTTAGCGAACTCGACACAAGTACAAACGTGTGTGTTGATGAAAAACGCGGGAATGAACAAAAATGAACAATTATAGGAATCCGGAGTATAGCCACAGGTTGTACATGGTTGTCTTCCCTTGGGACTACAGTAAGAGAAAAAGACTTTGGTATATACACATATATATAAAGTAAGGCGAGGGTAAGAACCATTGGCTCGTGGGGGTGGTGATGGTGATGATGATGGTGGTAGTAGTAATGAAGAAGAAGAAGAAACGAAAGGTGAAGAGAGAAGAGGGCAAAGTATGCGCGGGTCGTTTGAAGTTGCAGGCGTTCGTTTTCTTGCCTCTTCTACTTCTTCTTCTTCTTCTTCATGTATTCTTCTTGTATTCTCGTCTTTTATTCTCTGTATCTCTGTCCCTATCTATCTAGTCTTATACTTCTTTCCAACTTGCGGCTTTGCCTTTTGGTATTTCGTTTGTTTCATGGCCGCAGCGCTCTCCATATATTCGTTGTTTCTCGTCTTTTCTCTCTTTATTCCACTGGTATTTTACCACGTATATATTGCATTGTTGTTGCATCGTTGCGCGCCCTTTTACAACATATTTTCACATCAAAAAGCCCTCAATTCACAACTTTTATCCTATTGCAATATATATTTTATTTTGTTTTATTTTTTATTCAACATATTTTTCTTCTTTTCTTTACTTTTTTTTCCTACTTTATCTAACGTTTAATTTTATCTTTATATGGATAAATCTGCGTGTGTTGATGCGTGCGAATTTAAAATATATATGAATAGAGCAAAGGCCCTTTAGTGCTGAGAATGCTGAGAATCATTTTGTATTCAGGCTGCGCTTGCGCCAGTTGTCACTGCTGACACATCGTTCGTCAAGGCGCCGTATGTCTGCATCTAACAGAAACAATATATATGTATAAACATAAATAAATATATAAATACATATAAAAAAAAAAATCCAACGGTTGGATGAAATGCAATGAGTGTATGTTAGAGATGAAAAAGAATAAAGTGACATTGATAAAAAGGATTGGAGTAAAAAATTTGTGATAGGTATAGGTATATATGTATACATGTAGATATGTATTGTATACCTACATATAGAAAAACAAGATATGTATGAAAGTCGATGGGGTGACGATCGGTCGATGGGATTTCTCTCTTACTCAATTCAGTTGTATGGTTATATACTGTACAGAGTATTGGTGATTCCCATTGCGGTCTCATGGTCAAGTCACACGACGTCTCAATCGACGTCGAGAATCGATTCTCGACGGGATACGCGCGCGATGTCTTGTTTTCACATTCTCATCTTTATTTCGCTTGCTCTCTAACTTTCATTTCTTATATTTTTTTCGCTTCTTAGTAATTTATAACTGGAATCGTTGACAAGAACTGATATCTCAATGTTAGTTAGATATTAATTTACCATAGATTTATTATGCTTTAAGATTTAACTATTATTCTTTTGGTTTTAAATGACAAAATTTTGTGTGGATTTTTCGTTGAAAGAGAAAAATAATGTATTGATGCGCTTCTTCTACTTATGTATGTGTAATATTGCTTTCTTCTAAAAGAAGGTGGTACGTCGGAGTGGATCGCCTTGGAGGCCCAAGAAGGCCTGTCCCGCCCACCGTCTCGTCTCGTCTTCGCTCATTCCCGCAATATATATGTACAGATATAAAAGAGCCCTTTATAGAAATATACACGTTCGCCCTTTCGTGAACTTGTCTTCGTTCTCATTAAAAAAAATATTCGAATGCAATTTCAAGTAGAAAAAGAAAAGAAAAATATTTTGTTTTTCTACTTTCGTTTTTCCTATAAACTACAATTAATAAATATACACATTAATTGATTTAATAATTATTTAATTGAAGTTTTGTTTAGACCATTTACTAATTATCAAGACTGAGAATTTATAAATTCAATATAAAATTAAATAATTGGGTTGGTATACAATCAGAATGTGTATCATGATCCCGTGTGGATTTTCAAGTGGGTTCTTAAGCACACTTTGTGAGTCGAGAAATTCATTCAGCATCAAAAACCACGTTGATAAAGAGAGCGAGATTCTTATTATACATATACATACATATAAATGCTCTTTTGTTGATTATTCTATTTTCTTTTATTTATTTTTTTTTATTTTATTTCCTAACTGGATTGGGCAAACTATCATGTTACCTTTGCCAGTTAGGTCTTTTCATTATTTCTCTTGAACAATTTACAGCAACTGCCATACACATTATGTATATATACTAATAGGCGTATTTCTTATATATATATATATTATAAATATATGTATGTATGTATTACATACGTATGCGATTTATTGTGTACAGTCGATGTAAATAGGCCCAATTTCTTCAGGGAGCCAGACATGCCAGTCTAAATATTAAATTAAAGTATTAATACAGCAGCAGCCATTTATGGCTTGGGTGATGAAACTTGTACTTGTGGCTTAATTTCCTAATTGCTTACTTGTGGCAACGCGCAACAATGATAAAATAAATTGTCTACACATAACATGTCTCTATTAATTTTTTGTTTAGAGAAAAAAAAATTTTTTTTTCCCATTCTTTTAATATTTCGTTTAATTTCATTGAGGGTCGAAAGGAAAAGTGAAAAATACTAAACAATTTTCATGGATCGTTAATTCATTCATTACATCACACGAGTTTAGATAGGAATAAATGAGTAAATGGCAAATGTGTATGTATATGTATATATGTAGAAAAAGATAAAAATAAAAATAAAAATAGGGGAAAAAAAATAAAACTAAAGTGGTTGGCACAGTGAGAACATTCAATTTGGAATATTTTACAGTGTTGCGCGCGCTTTCACGAGTCACTCGACCAGCTGGACAAAAGAACGATTGCGGAAAAAGGAGCGGTGATAAATTGACCATATTTATACATATGTATTTCAGTTACTACATTTAAATACATCTACATATATATACATATATATGCATACATGAGGTGGAGAGTTTATTGAGATTTAATTCAATGGAATATTAAATATCAATATAAATTAAATAAAAAAATATCAAAGATAAAATACATTGATGCGATTGAAAATAATAATAAATAAAGAAAGAACTGAATGAATATAAAATAAAAAAATAAAAATACATTAAAGGAAGAGAATAAAAGAAATGTGAATGTGCAAGTGGAATTTCATCGGGAATGTTCGCACAACGCAAGAAGAAAAATATATATCACGAACGAAACGGGTATAACCGAGAGAGTCTCGTAAAGTCAGCGCGAAGATACTTTCCCATCGATCCAACTCTAGTGTCGGTGTTCTCAATATATATATCCACACAGACACCTATATATATATATACATATCAATACATATATACAAGGAAAGTGGGAAAGAAGAGAGTTATTCTGACAAAGACAGGATGCCGTGCGCGCGTTACTCTATGCATAGCTCCTTGAAGTGCACGATATTTCTAACGTTTCAAACTCGAACAGAAACCTTCGACCTCACACTTTCGTATACTCAATGTCCGCCCTCTAATCATTCTCCTATAAATCTACTGAGAAGAAAATAAAATATAATACTAAGCGAAAAATGAAACAGTATAAAAAAAAAAAAAAAAAAGTAAAGTAAAATTTTTTTTATCCATTTCTATTATCGCAATTTGATGATGATTGATGAAGGAAAATCCTCATGACACACATGTATATATATCCTTAAGGCAACAAGATATATTTCATCCAGGTAAATATAGTGAAGACATCCAATAACGGGAATGATAAAACAGCATGAAAAATATTATATAAAAATATTTGGCGGTGAAATAGCGAACGGAAATTTTATTAGCGAGGATTATTTGTTCACGGCAGTTGGAAGAAATATATATAAATAATGACAGGCTGGAGTAACATGACAATGTGGATAGGAGTTGTGAGGGATGCCTTACTTTGCACTACGCTATGTATATATGTATATACCTACATATATGTATATAAATATAATTCATCCGTCTGTCTGTCGTGAACGAGACTGCGCGCACCGGCCTAGATCCGGAAACGGCTACCAAAACATTTTCCACTTTTATATTTGTATTCATATACATATGTTTACTTGGCAGCAGTGTAGCGTACCGCAACCACCCACCCTTCATTCTCTTTCCTGCATAGACTCACCGATGCGTAATAAGCAAATAACTTTTGCCTTGAACCCCTAAAAAATATATTTTATAAGTATAGATGTTAATAATTCAATTCAATATTCATATTAATAAATGTAATATTTTTTTTTTCATCTATTGGTTATCAGGTATATTAGATAGAGACTGTCAATATTTAATAATAATAGAGAATCATTGATAATCAAATAATTCGACGATTTTTTTCCTTCGTAATATAATTTAATAAACTATTCACTTTTTTTTTTTGTGTCTTTTTTGTCTGGTAAACTTTAAAACTTATTTCTTTACGCCCCTTTATTATATATTGTAGAAACTTTTCAACTGCTGCAAGATATAAATTTAAACTCCACCCCTCTCTACACCCACCGCATGACAATTTTGATTAATCATGCAATATCAAAAAATAACATTATTTTCAAACACACGATAAAACTTTATTTTTTTTCTTCAATTTTATTATCTTTATATTTCTCTTTTTTTTTCTCACTATTCTTTCCTCAACTTCTATCTTCATAATACTATATAAATAAATAAATAAATAAATAAATAAATAAATAAATAAATGTATTAAAAAATATTAAGCTTGTCTCGGTAATTTCTTGAGACGATGCAACACACGCAGGAATATTGGATTGCCAGAGCGCGCATAAATATTCATGGTTACCTGACGGGGCTGAAGTGTGGGTGAAACGTGCGCGATGCAATACCATCACACTCACACACACTCACACATAAATACCCAGAAAAAAATTGTTAGGTTATAGAGCGTCGAGGTATAACCATATAGATACAAATAAGAAAACAAAAAAAAAAATTGAGAAATAAAAAAGAAAAAAAATCCTGAAGATGAGAGAAGTTTGAACGCGAGGGCGGAGGCGATATTAACGGGAAGTTTAATCACCGCCCGGTCACTCCATCTCTCCCACTCTAATTTTCTACTTGGGTCCACCATCGGTATAAGAGAGAGGTGCGCACGGGTCAGTCGGGCCCTGGAGGTCAATTAGCGCTGCTCAACACTATTCGTTGGCGTGCGCTCACTTGCTTATCCCGACTAAGGCTCAACTTGATGGGAATATGCGTGTCCACCCACGCAAGTTTTTACGTTCATTCGCATTTCTCACCTGGTGGCGCCAATTTTATTTTTATCAATCGTATAATAAACACACAAACACAAGTCCTGAATTCATATTAAACTATTTTAAATATTATTTTCTATATCGTAGTTTAGAATTAAATTATAAATGATGATGATAAAAATTATTTATGTAGCCGATGATAATTCATTGATGGATGGAAATACTTGAGAAATTTATTGATTGATACGACTGAGGATATAAATATAAAAATAAATATTTTACATGTCCATGAGAACGAATCACTGAAGACAAGAAGCATAACGCGACCTGGTAACCTATTAGCATAAATTAATTGCTTCGTTCACCCTATCACTCACCCTATAGTGAATTGTGCGTCAGTCTCACGCACACATAAACTTTTTTACTGTCTGTATTATAAATGAAAAAAGTACATGGATAATATATGCATGTGTACATATATAAAGTTATTAAGTTCTTGAGTTTGAAAAATAAATTATAAAGATTATATATTTGTCATCAGTTGATAATACAGTGTATTGCTGTCAACAACCAGATAATAGCAACAATTAATAATGATCGATATATGTGTGTGTTTAATTGTCGTCTTATTAAATTTAATGCGCGATAGTGTATTGAATTAGACACGATGTTTTATTTATTTAATTTTTTTCCTTGTCAGTAAATATATTTATAACTATTTATAAAGACATTGCGTTCAACTGTTTTATTTACTGGGATACATATGTAAATAAAGTTTGATGAAAGTACTGAAAAACATATATATCAAGGTACATATATATAAATGTGTAAAGTGTAAAGTTCGGAAGTTTTTACAACTAGTGCTTGTACATTGATTAATTTATTTGTTGAAACAGAATTTTAAATCGACTCATGTGTGATCGTACATTGTGTTTCATGTATTATTCAACATGATGATAAAAGAAAAAAAAAATCTGTTAACGTCAATTGAATTAATACAACATTTTATTTTAATATATATTTAACAAATGAGTATTGAAATATATAAATAATGCACGAGTTAATAAAAAGGAAAGAATTTTATCTGTAAGAGAATAATAATTTCAAACAAATTAAATATTATTATATTATATATATTTCAACTGATTATTTATATTATGTACGAGTGTGTTTATATAATACTCATTATATAGGTATAATATATACATATGCATCGATACATTTTACGATATAAAATAAACGGAAACAGGAGCTCATCCCGCGAGGCGTACGATTAAATGAAACAAAAATAAATAAATAAATAAATAAAAAAGTAAAATGATAATTAAAGTTCAGAGCTCGAACGCGTAATGAAAGTGGATGTGGCTGCGGGTATCGAGTTCTCTCTAGCGGGCGCGAACGCAATCCAACGAATGAATGACGGCCCGAAGGCCACACGATGAAGCGATGCCGCAACAATTCTCACACAAACACACATACACGTATATTTATGTATATATATACAAATATCCCTGTTCATATCCGCATATATGTATATGTACGCACTGACATTATTCATGAAATAAAAAAGAATAAAATTGAATTATTGGAATCTCATTGCAAAATCACGATTTTCATTTACATTTCGATTAAATTATAAATAACAATTGATTAAATTCAAAGGAAATTAAAGTAAAAAAATCCCTTTGCAATCATACAAATACCAGGATCCAGTTTTTTTTACTTCTGGAAAAGTAAAGAAAAGATGGAAAACATTTTTTTAATAAATTAAATTATCAATGCGAATAAAGTCATTAACCAATTCATGTGTATTTCTCGATGTTGATCCGCGTTCCTGGTATTACTCTCTGGTTAATTCTGTTTTGCACTTATTCATGGTCAGATCAACCGCGTGTGTATATATATACATAAATGTTTTGTGCTGTGAAAAGAAAAAATAGTGTCGACATAGATGGGAATAAAATGAATAAACATCATCATAGCAAGGCCACTGATTAATGTTCACATAAAATAACATAAAACGAAATATTGCATAATTTATTGGTTACCTTTCGAGCACATTGTGGACTTGACAATTCCAAACAGATACAAACAGACATTCTCATCGACACACAATTAAAATTTTAAAACAACTTTATTTTATTTTATTTATTTCATTTCTCTTGACAGATAAAATTTTTTTCTTTTTTCTCCCAAAATAAACATTATATCAACTGGAGCGAGTATTTATTTCTGTCTGTATACATATATATATGATATGCACACATTGGTTGAAAAGAAAAGACGAAGAGGGTCACGTTCACGCGGCCCTGAGTGAGCCACTGCCCACCTGACGTCATGCACCTGTTCCTCTTTCATGTCATGAGAATTCACACTGGTAAAAGAGTGGCCCCATGGATTTATATCGTGGACTTTTGCAATTTTTCACAAGACAAAAGAATACACTCTCAACTCATACCCAACTTAAATATTCATTCATTTTCATTCTTTTCCTCTACCATAATTTTCATAAATTAATCGCAGAAATAAAATAATGAAAAAAAAAAAAAAAAGAATAAACATAAAAATAGATAAATAAAAATAATTTTCATTTACATTTAGATAAGGTAGAAAATAATTGTAAAGTACGTACACTAGTATATATTTACTACATATATAGACGTGTGTCTACACATGAAGAATGATGAGTCGATGAGTGAACGAATGATGTCCCTCATGACGAAGACAAAACGGGAACTCGGTCCCTGGAAACCACCTGTGGCTGTTTGCCACTGCTGACGCGACCCTTCCACACGTACAGGTTTCTCTGTCCATCTCCAACTCCCTTTTTTATATCATCCTCTCATTCGTATACATATAACGCCACGTCACGCAACGTCATCAATAATAATGCGTTATATACATTCGGTGCTGCAGCACTCACTAAATAATTATTGTGTTAAAAAAATAGAAAAAAAAAAACTAGATAGAAACAAGAAAAGAAATAAAGAAAAATAGATATTTATATTTATTATATTTATTACAAATGAATATTGTACGTTACTTTTTGGTAATTCAAAAATTATGGAAAGTGTGTATAGAAAATATGTCCTGGCCCCGCCTTATGTAATCGTAAATTTTTATATACTGAGGGTGACTCGTTTTGCATGCAGATTCGCTGGCGCAAGTGTGTGCAAAAGCCAACTAAAATTGTAAGAGGACGATAACTACATGCGCGAATGATAAGGTAATATATACAATGTCTGTATATATATACATATATATGTATACAGTGAAGGTTGAGAGAGGCGGGAATAACCGCAATAGATATACTTGCAGTTTATTAGTACAAAAAAATATACACTCGTATAGACTTGTATAAAGATGAGTTTACGTAATTTTTACTTCCCGGACTTGCACATTGACGCGACGCGCCATTATATATATGTATGTAAGTGTGAATGTATATAGATTTATGTATTATGTTTAGTTTTACTGAGCTATTCGTCGAATATTTATTCATATATCGCTTGAGGGAGTTGCGAGGTAATGCTTGGAATTAAGTTTATTACTTTATCGCTTTTGTTGTAGTTATGAATTCGTCATCTAATTCCTCAATTACATATATTTTTTTTTATCTTGAAATAAAATAGCACATAAATGCAAATATAATAGGAAAAATACCAAGTGACTTGCAAATTATTATATTTTTTATTATCTATTTTTCTTTTATGTTTTAAAAATAAAATTCATACAATTCATAGTCAATTTTGTTTTTTATTCGAAATGATTATATCTAAAAAAAAAATGAATGAATGAGAGTATATGAAAATAAAAATGATTGAAAATTATAAGTAAAACAAATATAAACGGATATTCATGTATAGCACTTTGTGGTTTAATGTCGATGATCGATAGATTGATAAAATAATTATAATGCGTGTGTACATGTCTATACATTGCGTAATATGATAGGTTATAAAAAACAAAATAAATAAATATATTTATACCTTATTTATACATCAACATTATACCTATACTATCCTTCCGCCATCGGATTTTGACGCGATAATTGATGAATGTGACACAGTACACACGTACAGTACTTACACTTGTATAACCTGTGTGTCGTGTTTATGTACGTAATGTTATATACACATAGAATACACGTATGTATTCATAGAACGAGTTCCCCTCGTTGTAATTCACCCTATCGCGATTTCTAGTCATTTTATTTATTTTTATTTTTATTTTTTTGCATTATGCATTGCTGTATAAATCTAACGATTGATCCGGATATATTAATTATTTATTAAAAACTTATACGTCATAAGCAGAGAATCGAAATATAAATTGTAAAATGCGCAAGAATATTATATTATCATTGGTACACTACATATAAAATATTTATTTGAAAGGGCAGAGAGAAAAGAGTTTGGAACCGCAGCAAAGATAAAACATTTTCGTGCCGGCACATAAATATATATGTATGTATAACGTTTACATATACATATGTATATATATCTACCGGCTGCATAAATCGCTTGGGGCTAATTGAACCGTGCTCTATCGCGACGATTAATCGATCGACGCTTCTTCACTCGGCGGACGGGTTTCAACGAATTTTTTTTTTCTTTTTTTTTTTTCTGAATGGTTTTTTATTTTTATTTTTCTTACAACGCGATCGCGCTCGCGCCTGTACATACTCACATACATTAAACCAGATTGTATTTCTATATACTTTAATTTCACCCCCTCACAAACTAATCTCTCACTGCGCAAAATATAATTTTTCAAATATTTTTTTCTTCCAATCACCAAAACAAAAAAACCTCACAACTAAATATATTAAAATAATATATTTTTCAACATATATTGACAAAGTAATATTGAATGAATAAATAAATAAATAATCAAAGTATAGGGCGGACTAATATTCATGAGTAATTTGTATACTGATATATTATATACACAGAGTATAATAAATAAATAATAAAATATACAATACAAATCGTTTAAAAATATTTATAGTTGCCACTGTAAAAAAATTCTTTTAAAACAGGTTTCTCATGCAATCGATCAGTTTGTCGACATGTGTGTGAGGTAATAAAAAAATAAAATAGAAAAAGAAACAAAAAGAAAAAAAAAATATAGAATGAATGTTCATATACATACATACACATGTGTATATATAAATACTTTTAGCGATAGTGAATAAATCTTGTCTCTGTTGAAGTCTGTTAAGTAAATGAGATGATTCGTCTTTTGTGAATAGATAAATGTTGAGATTAGGATAATGTCTAAAGATCCCCGCAGTAGCATATATAAACAAGCTCAAACACGCATAGAATGACGTACGCGTGCGCAGTCAATTCATACAATCAACATTGACTGGTACTGTTTGCTATATTGGCTTCTGTCTGAAAGTTCTTTGTAGCTCTATCCATCTTTTATTTGCGTATTATATATCTGTATTAGTGTATATAAATAAATATACATAAAACTATATTTTACTTGAGTATTTTCTTTTATTTTATACACGTTGAATAAATATCGGTGTGAGCTCGCGTTTATATGCAGCTCTCAACACTGAGACGAATACATGTGTAGTTGACTTGTCGTTTGAATATTTATGTGCCGACCTCCGATGCCGACGTCGTGCAAACCGCCGCACATTCTGGAAAAAGAGAACCCAACCAAGAATATATATATATACATATAAGTATATACACGATCTGATTTATACGATCGAATCGGCAGTGCTGCTCAAACGCGGCACCTTCGCCTTTGGCTATATATAAATGTACAAATGTGTATAATGTATATGTACATTGATATGTACACATATGTGTATGTATATTTGTTCATTTATTTTTTCTATTTTCAATATATAAATATCATGTATAAATTTTTTATATTATAATTCTTTTTATTTCTCTTTTTCAAATATTTATAATCGTGTTAGATTGAATTATTCTTTCTTTTTCTCTTTAGTTTAATTATTTATTTATTGGTTTATAATTCGACGATAATGTTTCTAATTATCGTGTACTCGGAAACATTTTCACGGAATTTTTCCCGTTTATAGTGTGATATAATTTTGATTAATGAATATTTTGAGATTGAAAAAAAGAATTTAATATAGTGAAATAAAAAAAAAGTTGTGATATGAAGAATTTTTATATATCTAGGACATCGTAAATTATTTTACCTAAGCGAGATCTTAATGACAGGATCACGTGCAGCCGTGAGCTGTGCTACACACATTGAAATTATCGTTCTCTTGTGACTCTTCTCTATTTGAGGAAAAGAGAAAAAAATAAATAAAATAACGACACACGATTAAACTATATACATACATACATACATACTCTTGCTTAACGATCTATCGATTATAATTTACAAATAGTCGTTAAGAGAATATAATATTTCTGATACAAAACATCGAAATAAAAGTAAAATAAATAAATAAAAATTTCTATTATTAAATTCACAATTTAAAAGCAAATAAAATAAAATTAATAACACAAATTAGTATGAATTAAATATATAAATATTTTGATTATCAAAGTAATTATATAAATTTTGAATAAGTATTATTAATTTAAATAATCCTTTGAAATATATTAACATATATTAATTAAATTATATTACTTCATTTAGTATATAAATAATAAGTTTATGTATTTATATTTTCAAAAGAGTATTACATAGTTTCTTAACGACTCAATGCCCAAACATTATTTCTATCTTTCTCCCTCCAAACCCTCTCTTTCACTCACATACATACACACATATATAAACACATATAAAATTGACTTCATATACGAATACGTTTATATAGCTTGTATATGGCACAAACCAGTTCCTATGATTACCTTTTTTCGCGATGGGCTTGTCCACCAGTTTGAAACACTCACATACATGTACATATTTTTTTTCTACACACATATATATATAAATATTTATATCAAGCTTGATATTACATTTCAGAAATTTACTAAATTATCTTCCGTCATATATTTAATCACTGATATACAAAATAATAAAATGACAATTATCAATAATACAATTTTATTTAATTAATTTCCGGCTTCACAATTTTTTTTTTCTTCCTTTTCAAATTTTTCTTTCTCGGCCTTTCGCCCGGTCTTTCACTTCTCTTTCTCGTCTTGAATATGTTACCTTCTATATATTTTTTTATTCTCTCCACTGTCCGTCAGTAATCAGTCAAGACTTGACTCATTTATCATACTAATTGCATGGACATCAACGACTTCCGCTTTTATTTTCATTTAATGTTTAAATAGAGAGTGAATATATCGTCATTCATTCAGTATTTCCTCGTGCGCCAACGACTGATTGTCGTTGAAAGAAAAAGAAAAAATTTTTTTCTTTCTACTTTAGTTACTCTCTCTTCGCCCTCTCTCACGTTGATTATTTTTTTTTTATTTCGTTTATTATCTCAGTCTTACTCACGAGACTGTTTCTAAACATGAAATGCGAATATAACAGTATATAATGCTCGTAGGTATATGGGATGTGCCACGTAACGCCCACTGCGCATCGTCCTCGCAGTGGTTCTCAATTTTTTAAATGTTATTTGATGTATAAAAGACAATTAAATTTGGTTAATAAAAGTTTATATATATGTATATGTATATCTATATCTATATATAAATTTATAAGGAGGTGATGCACCGCCGTTTATATACTTGGAAGAATTTATTTTTTATTTTTAATACAGAGGGAGAGAAGCGTTGTGCGCTTTTGCGCTTATGAGTTGATGCACAACCTGATTTTTGGCAAGGAGGTGGGATATCTTCTCCACCCCTTCTCGTCATCAGTATGTACGAAAGAGTTTTAATGCGTTTTACGGCCCGAACTAAAAACCCATTAAATACTTGACTGAAGAAACAAAAAAAATAATCAACGAAAAACTATTGACTCTTTTTCTCTTATAAAAAAATATCTATTTTATTTTATTATTTTATCCATTATATATTATTCTTTTTATTTTATTTAATTTCACTTGTTTATTATTTTTTATATCGTTTGAACGAATTAAATTGTGCGAATAATTTGCGCTATTGATTGAAATATTTTTGAAAGTTTTTTTTTTACAATAATAAATTTAATTACACATCGTTATATATTGTGATCAAAAGTAGAGAATCACCTGTGTATCTTTCATGCAATTGAACATCTATGTATATAAATGTATGTACATGTGTACATGTATATGAATGTGATGTATTTACTTGTGACATGCAACCAACATTATTTTTTCACGTCATTTTAATACGAAGACACTGTCATCGTTGTTGTTAAAACGTGCGGGCACCTGCAGCAAACAAAACCAATAAAAATAAATAGAAAAAATATGAAAAACAAATAAGAAATATTATAAAATAAACAGAGGTAAACAAAAAAAAAATTGTTTATTAATTTAGAAAAATAAGAATAAAATATTAGAAAAAATAAAAAATTAAATAGAAAAAAGGAGATATAATTACTGCGTATACAATTTAACTATCGTGCTGCAACAGATACAAAGCATCACATAAAACCAATGAGAGCATAACGTAAATTGTTGTTAGTTCGTTAACGAAAAGCCACTAATTAATGTCCCCAAAGAATCATATTCATCCAGTTAAAAAATGAAAATAAAAAAAAAAAATAATTCAACAAATATATTTAGCATATTGATAGATAGATAGATAGATTGATAGATGTAGTTTATTATGCCCTAGCAACTAGCTTTATATATGTAGGTAATAGCTTGAAGAAATGAAGAAAAAAGTATTGAGAAAAATATTTATTTATGTGTATTAATGTGATTGATCTGTAAATTAAACGACGGTAGCTCGGAAGGTGTCGAATAAAAAATAAAAACTGCCAATTAATATCCTACCACTGTCATCGGGCCGCCCGCGGAGCGAACAAAATGAATACATAGTCGTTATTATATCCAATTCTGTGTATACATGTATGTGTATCTGCTTGTCTGTTTATGTGTGCGCGCACGCGTGTAAATTATGCTAATGGCGATTTTTGTTATAAGCGCCGAGGATCGTTACGCGGCGCCTTTTAGACCTACCCTACAAATGACATGACATTCAAATAATTATAAATACATATATACATATATATCCTCATAGACATAAATAATATTTAAATAAGTATAAAAATTTGTATATTATTTCAATTTTTCCATTCATTAATTGCATTAAATTACAAATCTGTTTTCATGGGATTTCAATTTTAATAAACTCAATTAAAATTTATTTAAACGAATATTTATTTAAATTTTAAAATATTGTTATTAAATTAATTAATCAATTTTTTTTTTATTTTTAATGATCCATTACTTTTTTTATTATTTGTCTTGAATTTTTATCTCCAAAATAAAATATATATAAAAAATAAAAATATATCAAATTAAAAAATTTTAAATTTATTTTCCATGAATTTGGAAAATAACTAACGATTATTTATTTATAAAGCACAGATTATATACATACATCTGCATATTTACACAGAAGTTGAATATATTTTTTTTTATATGTATACATTATTTGTATGCATGCATATATGAAGTATGGTTTGCGTGACTGATGTTGTCGTGTCAATACTCAGTTTATTAGTGTATATGCACTTAGGATTTCTCTCGCTCGTCGTCTTGCTGCCAATGAAATTACACGAATACAAATATACATACATAAAAAAAATATAAATATATTATCACAATGAGAATAAATAAAAATAAAATGATTGAATCTACCATAACCTGATTGAAAAACTAAAAAAAAAAAATCCACACTTATCCAACTAGAGATATAAATTTTACGTTCAAAGTTGCAAAAAGCAAAATATAAAATATTTTGAAAAAAAAAAAAAAAAAATTATAGAAAAATATATTATATATTATGCAGGTTTGCACTATATATGCACGCATCTCTTCCCCTCTTTGATGCCTCGCGGAGTTGGTTGTAAACAAGTTTCCATCCATCCGGGAGTGCAGGTAAAATAAATATAAATGGCGGCCGCGCGCGAAGATAGAGGTCCGCGCCCGGTTACCTTCCTCCTGCCAGTTGCATACCGGGTGTTCACATCCGTGAAAACAGGCTTCGTAAATATGCACGTTTTATGCATCAATACTGCGCTCCTTTTTCCTTCATCTCTCTTACGCGTACGCTCCGCATTTTTTATATTTTATTTATATTTTTTCTTTCGTTTTATTATTATTACATTTTTTTTTCCTCTTATCCCAGAGTCACTTTGTCGTTATTATATCCACAGAAAATCATAAATCGCCTCTGCGAGAATATATATCGGGTATTATCGAATATAGTAGAGAAAAAATAAAATAATGTATAGAGTTATTAAAACAGTAAATTAAATAATTTAATTTAAATACGAATGATGGATTTTTTTTTTGCATTAATATTAATATAGACATGGATAAGATTGATGATATGAGGGTATAGGAGGAAAAACGCTTACGGTTTTTTATTTATTTTGATATATTTGACGTTTAATGAAAGGTGGAAGAAACATTATTGCATTTAATTGATTCTATGGCAAATTGATATAAAGCGAAATCGCAAAAAAAATAAACAGATAAAATTTCTATCACCCGCATATGTTTGCTTATATATTTTATATGGTTTTTATATGTATCCAACTGTCATTGATGTCTGGGTAAGTCCAGTAGGAGTGCGAGAACACGCTAATAAAGAGTACAAGAGACAGCAGGGTACAAAAAAAAAAGGGGCAAAAACGCGTGTGTACACATGAAAGAAACCATGGTCTACAGACAAGAAACACACACTCGCAAAACATTATACATACAGTCAATCGAGAATGGTTAAAAAAAAATTTTTTTTTTAAAGGAAGCAGCAGATGGGTATATAAAACAAAACGAAACAAACAAACGAATCGATGCACTTTTATAAATACAGTTGAAGAAGAAAAAAAAAATGTAATAAAAATAATAGTGAGGAAGAAGAAATGATTGAGGAAAAAAATGAAAGAAAAAAAAATATATAAATGGAATATGTATAAAGTTTTATAAAATGAACGAATGGGAGATATAAGAAAAGGCGGAAGAAGCGACGAAAGAAACGAGAAAAATATTACGTTTGAGTAGAAGAAAAAAAAAACATTGAAAAATTCGAGAAAAAAGCTTGGTAATGTGTTGACGCGCGATACTGCGCATAAGAAAGAAAATTGTCTCGGAAGAGATAAAAGAAGTTGAGCGAAGAAGCAAAGAAAATAAATAAAAAATAAAGAACAAGAGGAAATAAAAAATAAATATGAAAAAAAAAAAAAAATAAATAAATAAATAAATAAAAATAAAAAATACATGCATATACATGTTACGTAGAGAGGAATATGTTAGTGGATAGGGTAAAACTTGTGCGGTGTACCGATGAACAAGAGAGTAGAAAAAGCGCGGAAGATTGTGTATGATCGGACGGAAAAATGGAAATGGGTTTTACTGCAGTTGCGCCAAGTAGAAATAGCCGGTCAACAGTAAGACCACAAGTATATTCAAGAGATTTAACATTCTTTGCGTAAGCGAAGCAGCAGGCCGACACACTACTGTATCGTTTCCCCATTTGTATAACCATCAAAATCTACAGTTGGCATTTATGGTCGCACGTCTCTAAATTATGGTGGAAATTTTATGATACCTCGTACCAGAAATATCGCATTTGCTGTGAGGTGCACGTTAAATTTCTCAGGCTATACCTATATACATATAAATATATATATGTTATGTATATATTTTCTCGCGCGAAGGAATTTTGCATATGCATCTAGTATAGTTATATTTTTGAATTTAAATGGCTATTAACTGTTGTAAATAAAATTCGCAACGAGTTTTTTTTTTTTTTTTTAATTTTATTTATTCTGATGTCGAATAATTATTAATTTATAAATTAATATTAATATATAATGTGTATTGATCTGATGTCTATTCATCAGTGCATGATTAATCGACAAAGGAGTATTGAAAAAAAAAATTAAATGCAACGTCACGCCTTGGAGTCATTGGCTCTTTCGTCGATCGTAAGCGCGCGAGCGTCCGCTCGATTTATTGGTCGCGCTTCGCTTAATCTTTATTTTTTCTTTATTTATTTATTTTTTTTTGCATTATTTATTTTATTTACCATGATCCTCCAACTCTTGTGTCCGCGCTGGATTGGACGGAACGAGCTGTCCAAGATCCCCCTCGTGTCACGGTGAAATTGAGCGAGAAGATTTACCCCCTTCGTTTACCAATCTTTTTATCTTTCCCTTTCTCTCTACTTGGCTGATGGTTCATTGGCCAATCATGATATGGCTCGCGTTTAAGCATGGTAATCGATATTATGACGATGGCACTTGACATTTGATGTTAAAAATGGCGTCATTTTAATTTATATTCTTCAAAAATAATATTAATATCAATATTAAATGAATAAATATACAAAAAAAAAAATATTTTCTTTTAATTTACAACTAAATAATTATATCCACGCGATCATAAATGCTTACAATAAATTAAATAACAATTATATATTTATATGTTAAATTAAACGACATATGAGCTTTGACATAATTTATCATGTGCATTAACAATAAATTGCTTTACCGATATTTGAATTAAATACAACAGCAGTTCAGCGTAACTTTATATATTGCCACAAGTAAACGGCAAAAAGTATGTGAAATAAAAATATTGAATGAAAGGTTGTAAGAGTGAGAAAACATTATAATAAAGAACGAAAATAAGTAAAAGAGGCGCGTCGATGCGTGTACGAAAAAGCGCGCGCATGTCCGGGAGTTTGGGGGCACGGCATTAGTGAAATATTCAAATGGAGGAGGGTTAACAGTGCGCCGACGCGTTGCCCCATTATTATTCTACCGTGAAAACGGCTGACGTTGTTACCTTTTATTAGCGTAATTCGTCCTATTAACCGTTTCCCATGGTGCGCCGCGTCCCGTTAACGGTCATATACCATCATCATTGTATACATTCTAATTCAGTGTCTCCCTAAACATTTATAATCTAAATAAATGGTAAATAAAAATTTAAGTCTCCATTTAATTTATATCTGATCATATCTTATATTCCATTAATAATAAAATTAAAATAATATACATATAAAAATGTAATAATTCATTTGACTAATTTTGGTACTAAAAATCAAAAAAGCTTTAATTTTATTTATCATGTATATATATATGTATATTATTTACACAGGTAAATGTATTTTTGCATCGTAGTTAGCTGTACGGTGATGGTAAAGTCTCGATAAAATCTATATACCTTCTTTACGTTACATAATTTCACCTTGCTGCTAAAAACGAAACAATGGCTTCACGTGAAACATACAAATACACGTGTATATACATACCTACATATATATATGCATACAGAAACATATAGAGAGAGATTATATGGACATAGTGAGTAGGTGCCGCCGTCGTCGAGCCGCGTCGACGAGATAGAGGCTCAACGCGCGATCATACTCGCCGATAAACTCGTGGAAGCTACGCCAGGATACGACCCACTGGCAATATACTCTTGCTGACAAATGGTTTGCCCTCGGTATAGAAATTTTTATACAACTGTTGTATACATGGAAGAAAAGAAAAAAAAATAAAAAAGAGAAAGGGGAAAAAAAAATAAGTAAATATATATTTAAATAAAAATAAGAGTCAAAGAGTAAAATATAATGAAGTGAAAAAAAAATATAATAAATAAATAAATGAGTAAAAAGAAGCATGTAAATAACACACGGTTTACACCATGGCAAATGACTGCTTTCACGCCCTCGAAATTACTCTGCTTTTACAATTCATTAAAATTAATGCCTCGAGTGCAATTAACAATTTAATTCATATTTCATTGATAATAAATTTTCTTTTCATATTATTAACGATGTTACATTTATTTTATTTACTGTATTACTTTATTAATGCGTGTAATATATTGTTATATAATATGGTTGATTTTAATTAATAACAATAATGTTCATTATTTTATTTCACATACTTTAGATTAATACTTTATTTAATTTTATTAATTCTATAAGTATAGAAGTAATTTTTTTTCCCTGATTATTTTTCATTTTTTTATTTTTTTTTTTTTCTATAATATTTATCGCATTTCTCGTGTTACTCGATCGATCTTGTGAACTACGTCATCGTGGAAATATCCTTGTAGATGATTATACACTCGGCAAACTATGTATATATTATTTCTTTGCCGTTCGCTCTCGCCATCACAACCTTCTTCGTGATGGACGTTCTCTTAGCGCGATTGTCGTGTCGTGCGTGAAAACGTTTATATACATATTTACAAAATACCACCGACATGTAAAAGTATGATCGCAAAGTAATAGAAAAAGAAATAGTACTAAGATTTTTATTTTTATATTTCATATTTTCAACTTGCATTTGAATGAATAAATATATTTTTCCGTATTTTTTATTTATTTGTGTAAAGAGAAGTTATTAACACAGTCTTTGAATGTACAGCACTACATTCTTTGGAGTAAATATAATAGTTGTGATGTGACATAAAAAAAAAAACGAAAATTGCCTGCATATGCATCGTGAAGCAAGACGACACAAACCCACGAGGCATTTGGGTGTGAACTCACGAAACAAGAGTTCTCTCGCGTGGCCAACCAACAAGCAAGCAATGTACGTATGTACATGTTTATTATATGTACAAGGGAATAAAGATGGTTGAAGTGGATAAAGCGCATTGGCTTGCCACAAGGGATAGGTGCACGCTTCCGTAACTATCTCTGGCTTCGTCATGTTACTTCTACATTTATTGCTTTACTCTCGCGTGTGCGCGCGCGTATCTGCGCGGCCCGATTCTAATTTTTTTTTCACGCGTTTCTTCGTCTATATATAAGTATACAAAGATGACATTTTTCATTGCAAAGAATGAATCATAAAAAATTTTACAACAAAAATAATATAACAAATTGTAGATTTTCAAACCGTAAAATTACACAATTGATATTTTTTTTCTTCTCATTTATATAAATATCTATTAAATAATGAAATATTTATTTAAATATTTTTGAATAATGAAGAATAACCCGACGTTCTTTCATCTCAAATAACAATTTCAATTATGAATATATATAAACAACATTATTATATATTTTATACATTATGTAAATATATTAATTCTTTTCCGCAATAGTTTCTTTTTATTTCATTTTGTTTTACATTTTTTTTTTCTTTTTTTCGGTGAATTGTTTTGATGTATTTCCTCAAGAAAAATCACGTGATGGTCCCACGAGGAAGGTCACAGGACCGTGACGTAAATTCGTCGGGTAAGGAAGAAAGAACGTCCGTTCCGGTGACCGATCGCTTCGCATTTTACGTTCTCTCTTCTTTCGGTTTCTTGTCGCTTCATGCATCCACGATATAAGTATGTGTCGGTGTTTTTGCTTTTATTTTACAGCCAGCGCACATTTATGTGCGACCTGTGCCTCCCCTTGCTGCACTTCTTCTTCTTCTTCTTCTCTTCTACATACCGCCAATATATACATACACGCTTTTATCCTTCTTCTGTTTCTTCTCCTTCACCCCGTTGCCCGACGTCTCGCGCTTGGAACGCGAAGGACGATGCAAAAAATAACGGTGAACCGAGTCTAATAGAAGAAAGACCGTGGCAGTGAATTCACTCGTCATCCAACTTGTTTCTTCTATTTTACACAATTTTACCTCTTTATTTATTATCATATTTCAACGATTAAAAAAAATTTGTTTCCCTAAATAATGAGACGAAAAAAAAAACAAATAAAAAATAATTATTTTTGTTTACTTTCAATACATCAATGAATAAAAATAAAAATATTATCTTTATATTCATGAATATAAATGCATAATAATTATATTGCTTCTGTGATGTATATTACACACAAGGTCAATTTGAAATATCGCAAAGTGCTACTTAAAAAAAAAATTTTAAAAACTTTATATATAAATATCAAATGAAAAGAAATAATATTTCTCTTCATATCGACATCAACAACAATTTTAATGTCAAACGCGTAACTTTTACAACGTGAGAATATCTGTCATGGTTACATGATTTTACTCTCAGAAGCAAAAGAAAAATAAAATGAAATAATAGAAAGAAGAAAAAAAAATCTTTTGTCCAAAGAGACTCCTTGAAATCTTTAACAAACCACGCGCACCAACTATTCACGTCACCTTCAGATTCGTACATTTATACATATATACATACATGCATACATTCATATATATATACGTACACACACACAAATAAAATCTTTCCAATTTACGTGAAAGTCTCGTTACGTCCGTCTACCAATCCATTATAAAGATATGACTATCTGCTAATTTAAATAAATAAATTCCATCATTTCTTGAAATGAAAATTAAATCCAAGAAAATTATAGCAATAATTGCTTATTTATATATTTCAATATATACATACATATATAAATATAATAATTATAAATAATATCAGTTGATAATATACTTCTCTAATTGGTAGTCAAAATAATATCAACATAAATGCTACAATTGAATTTAAAAAAATCGATTAAATTTACATTCAATAATAATACTTGATACACAAATGCAATGTATGCCATAACCTTAACCCACTCAACGAGTTGATATTCCCATTGTGACCCTTGAGAATCGAGGGGTTCACGCCTTATTAACGCGCGAATGAAACAGTAGTAGCGTGACACATAACTGATGTTGCCACATACACACAGGCATATCCTATACATAATTGTTTTTCCATTGATGTAATAACGTATATTACTATAGTTGTAATATACAAAAGGGTACGATGGTCTCTTCATCATCGATTCGAACTTTACGCACGCGCTTTGCAATATTTATTCAACATTCCGCTCATAAACTCTTTTTTTTTTTCTCCACAAAAAGAATAAAAAAACCACAACCTTATTAATTCATACCGAACAAAAAAAAATAATACCAAGATATTACTTTTTTTTATATCAATATACATATGGATATATTATATACACAGAAGTTCTTAACCAATTTTACCCACAATTTTTTTTTACCTTGCACAAAAAACTCCTGCGCACGGCTTTATATATAAATATATATTCGTAATTCGTGAAAAGTATAAAAAATACTACTTTCAAAAATTCATAATGCATAAAATCCTCCTTATATATTTATCATAATTTATTTATAAAAAAAAATGAAAAAAAAAAATAAAAATAAAAAATAAAAATTTAATGGATACGCAATTGTAGAAATGTTCAAATGGCGAGCGGCAATGCCTCTCCGCCTCGGTGGCGGTAATTTAGCGACGACTATATAACGCAAGCGTAGCTTAGTGGGACGCTGACCATGCCGCAGGAACGAACGGTCATCCAGGGGACGAGGAACTACACCTCGATGAGCACGCTATGGCATTCTCTTTGCCTCACCTCACCTTACTCACACATATTTTATATTCGTTTCACTCTTTCATATATACCACCAATTTTCTCTTTCTCTCTCGCTTGCATTCAGATAGATAGTATTATATGTATATGTATACAATATACATATGAGTATGTAGCTATTTCACTCATTTTGCGCCACCGTCATATACCAAGAAGAGAGGACGGACCCCTACCATCGTTCCCTGTCTCCGCTCATCGTCCTCGAGCGTCCACCGCGATTGTCCGGTAAACCATGATGATGCAGCTCACTCACCGTGACCAAACTGTACATATATAAATACATATCTGTCCTATATGTCGGCATACAAATTGAGAGTCTCTATAATGCTCTATAAATTTGATGAATATGATGAATAGATAGATAGTTTGGAAAAAATATTTTATATAATTTTTTTTTATGGTTTTTTTGTATAGAGGAATGATGATGATGATGATGATGGATGAAGGGTGCGATAAAGTGAAAGTTAATGTCTGTTATAAAAGGATGAAGCTAAAAAAAAGTGTGTGTGTGTATGTGTGTGTGTAGATATTAATGATTATTAAAGGGTGGTAAAGTAAATAGGGAATGTTCTAATTAGGACATGTGACACGTGGGGTCTATTGTCTATGTACAATTGTATATGTGTAGTGAGTGATCATTGAGGGAGAAAATGAGATAAAGATTGTAGGTTTGTGTTAAAGAGAATAAATTTATACTATGTAATAATACGTTAGTAATATGATTATTTATTTTGTTTATTTAATTATTTTTTTTTCTTTTTTATTTATTTGTGTTTTTTTTCATGGATATATTTGACAGATTTATTTAGTGAATTAGTTGAGGGATTTTGATAATGATAGCTACTATTGATGTAATGGATGAAAAAAAATGTATGAAAGTTTGTTCGAGAGGGAGTTGTATTTTTTTTTGTGTACATATGTGTATCGTGGAATATTACGAAACAATATTTTCCGACGTATGGGTTATGAATATGTGTATACACAAAAATAACTAATGCCGATGATGGATACAAAAGAAACCGAGTGACGGTGCGTGTTCGCGCGTGCGTATTGTTCTTCTCTGTAAAACAGATATACAGTATAATACAATATATAGCACAGTGTTTTTACATTTTTTTTTATCTACGAGTTGGTGTCACCATTTTTTGTATTTTACGTGAGTGTAATAGTTAAATAAAAATTCCCGCAGGTATATATGTATGTGTAAATATTTTTATTATTAATGTTTAGCAGGTCTCAGAGCAGTCGGAATATTTTTAACGGGTTTTGTTCGATCCTGGTTGTCGATGACAGTTTGAAAAGAAAAAGAAAGGAATGTATTAAAGCTTATAAGAAAATTATATAAGATGAATAAATAATTCGAGTAGCTACAAAAAATTGTAAGACCTACATCAAGTAAATGCGATTACTAAAATATTGTCAATTAAATTAAATAATCGAAGAAAAAATAATTTTTTTTTTAATTAATTAATTTAAGATATTGTGAAAAATAAAATTGATAAATATTATTTATACACAGGTGAAACTACTACGACGCATTATTAAATGTAATGCAATTTATCTAACTAAATTCCTCTTCATTCAATAAAATCATTTAAAATATTACTAGAAAAAAAAATACTCCGAAATTATTCTATACAATTTTGAACAGAAAAAAAAATAGAATTAATTTCTGCAGAATTTTTTCCTTCGTTTTTGTTATTATATTGGCTTTGGACATTACTTGTTGACCGTTTGAAGAGCAGGCTAATTCATCGTGAACATTTTCATCTTCACTGACTCTCTCTGACTGTAACTCTTAATGGTGTGTTTTCGAACACGTCAAAACACGCAGCGGGCGGTCGGTTGGGTTTAGCACGCGCAAGCGTAAGGACTATAGCACTCCCTTCTGGGGAATTTCCACCCTATCCTATCATCATTATCACTCGGCAGTCTGCAACTCTTCTAAACCAATCACGCCACTTTATTTTACTACAAAAATAATACGTAATTATGAATATTAATAAATATATACACAAACGAAAACAAATATATAATGAATAAAATTATTCTTATTACAGCAACTAAATTTAAATATTCACAAGTATTCTAAGTATTGTAAATTGTTCAATATGAATTTTACATGAAATTTTAACCCTTTTTTTTTTGTTTAATATTGTCAACTTCAGTGACAATATTCTCATAATTACTTCCGTATATAAAAATAATTTTATTGCTACTTTATGTACCTATATTTTATTTTTACTTTAATTTAGAAACAGTGGATCCACTTAACTATTGGCTTGTGAACTCAATCCATTATTGCATGATATATATAATTGCATTATTATTAAATCCTGTTATTATAGTCATTAGATGTATTATAGAGCTGTTAAACAACACATTGTCCATTTGTGTATAGGTGTGTAGTTATAATTTATAAACAGTTTTAATACATAGATATTTATATTCATTACAACTTGATTTTCCATTTTAAACTTTCGTTTACTTTCAATGTGCGAACACAAATTATATACATATACATATTTTATCTGCGTTATCGATCTATCATTTTATTAAGTGGATAATAATTATTCTCATAATTAATAAATACATATCGGTTATAAGCATGAACACAAAATAAAATAATTGAATACAATAAAATAAAAACATTTCAATTTAAATTCATACATATCAAATTAATTAATTTGACGTATATAATTTTTAAATAATAAATATTCTATTTATTATTTTATTTTTTTTGTTAAATATATTTATATATACACATTACATGCAATGAGCTATCACCTTCAAAACATATTTATTTAGGTATGTGAATACCTATGTAAGACATTTAAATATTCTACAGTGGCTTCTTTAACTTTTTCATGGATATTTACATAAATTTTTGCTTCTCTCACGCCTGGTCGCGCTCTTACTCTTATTTCATGGTCTTCTTCAAGTGTGCAGGTGCACATAGTATAACCTGAAACACCCTCATTGCACGAGTTGATATGTATTTTTATACTGAAGATTTTGCAGTAACCCACGCATACAAAATTCCTGGACACGGAATAATAATTTTACTCATTTAATATTTAAAAATGAAAAAAAAAAAAAGTATAATGCAAAAATACACATTCATGCTCATGTACAAACATGTAGAATAGTATGTACGAATAGGATACATACATATACTTAAACATAGCAATATATAATATAATATAATAAAATATAATATTGCCAACACGTGTACGCGTGTGTCTCACATCATATAATATTCTCTCTCTTGGACTGTCTCACACGTAAGTCTCTGGCTATGAATGTCGATAAAGGCCAGTTATAGCCCCGAGACTTCATGATACATGTGGCATATATACTCTTTTACTTCAGGGCGGGTCATTCGCTGTCATATATTGCATACTATCGCCACCACATATGTATGTATAAATAAATATACATGAAGAATACAATATAATAGTTGCATGATTACACATATGACATTAAATAAATATATATTTTATTTTCATACTGAGAAAAACAAGCACTCATCAAACCTATCAAATGAGCACTAAAAATTATTTTTTTATTATTATATTCACATATTCATTTTATTTCATTCTTTCACATTTTTTTTTTTTAAATTATAAAACAAATATCTACAGTTGTACATATATATAAATATATATTTATTTATATATTTCATGTGTAAAGTCTTCTCTCACGGTAGTAAATATCGATTAAAGTCAAGGTTCTTATACTTTGTTTAAAAAAAAAAGCAAAATTATCCTCATATTTTTAGACTTGTTTTTTTGTTTCATTCTACCATTGGTTTTAGTTTTCATTGTACTTACATATACGGTTGTAAATAGTATCAAAAATATGAGGCACGCGGTAGATACTATATATATATATATATACGTATATCAACTGACTATAAGAGAGAAGAATTAAAGCGAGAGTGTGAGTAAAGGAGTGAAAGAGAGAGTATAGAGTAGAAGTTCCTTGTGGTGTGTATAGAGCCTTTGTCGGGCGCCATCCACCGTGCAACCTCGCGCTTTTTCATCGAGCAATTAGAAAGAGATTTATTCGCGCCGCGGCACACCGCGCGTGGATTCCCTTTCCCTCTACAATATATATACATGTATGTATTCCATCTCTCTTAAACGTTCTGGAAAGATATTTCGACTGTAAACGAAGGAGTAGCGAGTGGAACAAACGTGGAGCAATGCAGCAAACAGGCTTTATCTTCTCTCGTTCGTCTTCTTCTTATTCTTCTTCTTTATATGGGGAACCTCTTCGGAGTTTTAATGAACTCGTTTTGACGCCGGTCCTTTCCGCGGGCCATTCACGTCCATCGACTTAGTTAATTAAAGTTACGACCCTGTGCTGCGCAAAACTTCTGTAGTGACAGCAAAGTGTATATAGAACCGACGTGGCTTTTGAGACTGAAAAGAATTATGCAACTTTCATGATCAGATAGACGACACGATTCAAGTCTCATCTGTATGTATATGTGTATATTTATTTAGTTATTTATTTATTTATTTATTAATCTGTGTGTTAATGCAGAGACTGTGTCTTACAAAAGAATCCAATGAATTCCTCTGAGCATATACGAATAGAGTTTCCGATTATGACGATCAGTTGCAATAAACGTTATGTAAGATTGTAGAAATGAAAAATAATAATAAAATTTATTTACAGCACATGTGTGCAACTTTAAACGTATCTAGTATATGTATATAATAGATGAAGGAGAATCCTGACGAAGGATCACGTTCATTCATCGTAAAATACGTGACAATTTTGCGAGTCTGTTATGAAACAAAATATTTCTTGAATACTTTTTTTTTTCCCCTATTTTTTTTTCTTATTATTGTGAATTGCATTTTTCATTATCGTTAAAAGAATGTAGGATAATAATTGACATTATTATCCTATAATTATATAAGTATAGGTTTATTATTCATATATTTTTTTGCTGGAGATAAATAGTGATGGAAGAAAAAAAAAATTGTTTTGCTGTTTCAGGTGAAAATCTGGTTTCAAAATAGGAGAAGCAAGTACAAGAAGATGATGAAAGCAGCACAACAGGGCGGCGGTGGTGGTGGACAACATGGTAGTCTCTTGGCTGGTGGTCCATCGCCTCAACCTGGACAGCCAGGTGGTCTCATGCAAGGCGGTAAGTGTCTTCCCCATATAAATACACGTGTGCGTATGTTTAAATGTATTTCATTGAAAAAAAAAATATGTATGCACTAATTAAATTTATTTTATGAATAATTCTCCCTTTTATTTAATTTAATTTTATTTTATATGAATAAATTTTTGTTTTTTTTTGTTTGTTTCTTTATCTCGTGAATATACAGGAGGTGGAAGCTCTGTATCAGGAAGTCCAACGACGGGTTACTTGGGTGGAATTGGACCTGGTGGTGGTGAAAATACACCAGGTAGTTCGACACCCGGAAGTGACATGTCGCCTCAACACAACGAGAGTCCACCAGCGCCATCATGGACTGGTGAAATGAAACACCATCCACATTCACATGCGCCACCCCACACTCATCACCATCCGCACACGCCTGGTCATCATCCACCTCCACCACCACCACCACCACATCACGCAGGATATATGCCACAGTATTCATGGTATCAAGCGGATCCTAATCCGGGATTACTAACGTAAGTTTCAATTAAAATTAATTTAACAATAATACATTCTCTAGATATATTTTTATTATTTTATGTTTATATTGTTTATCCACAAAGACATATGAACTATATTTTTGTGAATGATTACAATTTATATTAATTATTAAATTGTTATTAATGAAAAGAATAGTAAAATTAATGAGGAATAAAAAAATAGAAAAATAAGAAAATTATTTTGGATTAAAAAAATTTAATAATTTTATTTTTTTTTTCTCTTTGATATTTTTCAGAGTTTGGCCAGCGGTGTAACGAAGGCACTGCGAGCTTTAATGGTCCCACCACAAGTTCATTGGAGGAGAATCTTATCATGAGAGTTATCTGCGCTGGCCCACATGTGCGTCATAACAAAATAAAACAAAGGAAAAAAATAAATAAAAAATAAAATAAAAATCATATATAAATATATATACGTAAATGTATATGTATACATATATAATAGAGAAAGAATATAAAATAATAACAATCGTACTGTTGGGAAGTGGACAATGAATTAGTCACATCAGCTGCAAGACTCTTCGATATTCATCAATGCCACAAAATAAATAAAATTGTTCAACGCGCGTAAATGTTAATAGTGTTTAATTAAAGTAACATCAACGTGTAACGTTATCTCGGACTCAATGTACGATTGATATATATAAATAAATATATAGAAAAAAAAAGTCTTTAAAGTATTGAAGAAAATTAAAAGCAAATTATTATTTTTATTCTGTTATTTTCGAGTCTTGATGAATTTTAAAAGTGAATATTACTTTCTCATGCTCGAGTTTATGATATAATAACATGTATACTTCACATTGCCCAATGTGATGATGACCTGGTCGACATTTTCTTCATCTTCTTCCGGGAGTTTATGAATTTATTTTCATAATCGAATAAAAGCAACAACATCAGTGGAAGTAACAACTTTGCAGACGTCAGGAAAATAAAAAGACAACGAGAAAGATGATGTCAAAGATGATAAAAAAACAGCAGCAGCAGCAGTAGCAGCAGCAGCAGCTGAAGAAGAAAAATAAAAGGAAGAGGAAGAAGAAGGAGATAGCGAAGATAAAGGAAAAGGTGATTGCACAAACCTATATATATATTTATATATATGTGTATGTATATGTTTATATATATCTCGAGACAATAAAGAAACGATGCCGTAGGTCTCCGTCTTGCGGCGGTTTTGAATTAATGAAATACTAATGACATTTTCGTGAGCGCAACAAGGCAATAGCAGCGGTGGTAAATGTAATCGACGTTGTGTCTCGACCTCTTGTCGCTTTCCCAGATGAAGCAAGAGACACCGCCAAGTTGTCATAGAATAGACCTAAAGAATCGCGTTTTAAATAAAAATAAATAACAGAAGAAAAAGCATTACAGTGAGAAGAAAAGAGAGTGAGGAAGGCAAAAAAAAAAAAAATTTATTCTCCGGCATTAAACTCGTGAGTTCATTGTGATAGTAAATTAAAATTAAAAATTGATATTGAATTTAAAAAAAAAAAAACAATGCAAAATAAAAGTGAAATTATAAATTAATAAACGCAGCTTTATTGATGTTATTTTATTTAATTTAAAAATAATAATAAAATGAAATCAATATTGATTTTTATATTTTGGTTATTTTCTTTTTGTGTTATTTTTTATTGTATGCAGAATTTCAATCTTTTTGAATGAAAAAAAAAAATTAAATCATCCTGTTACCAAGAGGATGGAAAAAATAAAATAAAATTCATGTCGTGCATTGCGGTGAATCTCTCACAAGTCTCGTCCGCTCTCTTACATTTATTTGTACCACAACCGCAGAATGATCGCCGCGCGTGGCTTATAAGCTCTCTCCTTACTCTTTCTTTTTTTTTTTTTTTTTTGATCGTGTCGTGGTAACGAGTCACGGGAAATGCGGGGTGGAGTTACAGACGACAGTGAATATACCCAGTGAATTAACCAATGAAAGGGGCGCAAGGGAGGAGAAAGAGAATCAACAACGGCAAAATTTCATAGTACTTTGACCTAAATTCGTGTTTTCATGTGAATGAGGCCTTCACAAATAAAAAAAAAATATATAAAAATAGTCTTTATTTTTTTTTCTTCTCTTCACGGTTTATAAATATAAAAAAAAAAATTACGTGTACACACACATGTATTTACAAAAGTATGTATACATGTCGAGATGCAATTTTCTATTCTGGCGCCATAAGAATATTATTTCCGAGTTAATTTTAATTTTTTTTTTCTTTCTTCAACCCAGTCATTTGCAAAATACAAACCACAATACCTTATCTCCAGCGCACGAGCAATGGCTAAACATATACATATACAATACGATATTATTACTGTCGATTGGATCGATTCGCATATATGTAAAAGAGCTCGCGGCACAGATATAACTAAAGTTTAAAATGTGAGCGTGTGGTTTGACGTAATAAGAAATATTCTTGGCGGATGTGAGTGAGCAAGAGTGTGACAGTAGTCAATATAAAAAAGTATAATGATAAAAAAAGAAATATAATTGAAGAAAGAAAAAAAAATATTAATAAATACATCATACCTTGAGAATTGTTTTTAACTTCATGATAAAAAAAAAAAGAAAATACTACGCGTGTTATAATAAACAAGTATACATACGAGCTTTATTATTTTATTACACGTTGTATTCTCATTTTAGAAAGGCAATCACTACATATTTAGCACATCCCTCTTGCGCTCTTCAATAAATCTCTCGTCGACAATTTTACCCTTGCAAATTTACTGTCAATATTATTGCCAATGGGATCGTCAGTGGAATATGTAAAATACATATAATCGATGCGTGTCAGAAAATAACCGAGCAGTGAATGTGAAAATATATCGGAGAAAAAAGAAAAAATATTGAAATGAATAAAAAATGAAGAAAAAAAAAATAAATAAATAAACGTATAATAATGAAAATAAAAAAATAAATGTGCCCAAAGGGTATATCATCATCACGTAGAAATATTCCTAGCATTATACTTCGTGTATAATTAATATGCGCGTCATGTTGTGTATATACGTTTGACAAATTTATTGTCAATCGTGTGAAAAAAAAAATTCTTGTAAATAAGAAAAAAAAAAAACAATACAAAGGTATACCGGGAGTCCCACAATTTGTTTAATTATTAAGAGTTGTAAGTTGATCTGTGTAAAATATAACTTTGTGATCTAAGATTGTAAAAAAAAAAATAATATGAATAATAATATTAATATTAATATTAATAATAATAATTATAATAATATTAATAATATTGATAATAAATGAAATAAACGAAATAAATCGACAGTACACATAAATGGATTTAAAAAATAAATAGGTAATTAAATAAAAAAAAATATATATATATGTTCCACACACATAACACACACATACATACATACATACATACATACATACATACATACAAACACATATATACATTACATATAAATATCGCGCGAGCAAAATGTACATGTGGAATATGCGACAAAGGAAAAGAAAAAAGTGTTGTTTATTATATGGTATAAAATTATAGAAAAAGTCAAACGATCCCTATACTTTTATTTCCTCTGGTATTTCATCAATTCCCAATATCAATTTCAACCCTTGTTCCTTCATTTCTTTTTCGCTCGTTCACTCTTTTTCTCTCATTATTCCCTTCATTCACTCACAATTGCTCCCATCTATACGAATAAAAATATTATAAAAAAAAAAACAAACTAAAATACCTTAACTATGATTACTATTGTATAAAATATGAATAATAACTAATTAATTCGATTTAAAATGAACAAATTTTTATTGTATATATATTTATTTTTGAATACCTATCTTATACTTTATATATATGTATAATGTAACAATTAATTTTTATAATTTTAAATTGGCGTATTTTATCTTCGTGACAATTCTCAAACGTTTTTTTTTTTTTTTTTTCATTTTTATTTGAAGGTTGAATTATTAATCGATAAAAGCTCGAATTCCTGGAATAAGAATTAAAAAACAATTAAAGCATTTATCGTTCTTTGATTACCAACATTGTTCTTGGCAAGTTTTATTATCACAATATTATGAGACAATAATAGAGATGATAAAAATATCAAAAGATAAAATAACACAATTGGATGAATTTGAAACAAAGAGAAAATCGAAGAGTAACAAAAAATAAATAAATAATTTTGCTCAATTGTATTAAATAAAAATCTTTAGATAAATATTTATTTATAATAAATGGACCACAAATTCAACAGTGCGCGTGATTTTTTGGTAAAAATATAAACTCAATGGGCGGGTAAAAGTAGAATGAAAAAAGACAAATATGAAAAGATATTTTCTATCTAAAATATATAATATAATATATACACGCGTGCGCGTATTTTATTTTTTTTATTATATAGCTATATTTTTTTTCCCAACGACAATAGCGCCTGTGTGTATATAATAATAAGGTTATACATACAATAAATGCCATACTAGAAAACCAAAGTAGACTGAATGAAAAATAGTCTTGCGGAGAGTGTATGTTGTGTACAACGTGGCCCACCAACTAAATATAATCTATATAAAAGACACAATGGCAAACGAAAAATAAGGGGCCCACGGGAGTGAACGTGTACGCCAAGGGCTCTTATTTACAACAGAGAGTGAGTATAAGACCCACGGCGCCGGCTTATTCATCTTGCTAGCTCAAGAAAAAATAAAATACTCTTCAAAAGATTACGTCGAGTTGAGATGTTTATTTGGCTCCTTTCGTCTCATCTTCTTTTTCTTTTTTTTTTCTTCATTTTTTTATTATTCTCATCCAGTCATGTGAAGATGATTCACTGCGTAAATCGGCTAATATTCAAGATAAAGCACTCGAGAATGATATGAACACAAAGAGAGAGAGTCTATTATGTATTGTGTCACAATTATTTTTAATTATATCGAATTTCATTGCAATTAAATTCAATGCCAGGGAATTATCTAGAAAATAAAAAAGAAAAAAAAAAAACAATTTCACTTTTGTCACTAGAAAATATTACGATACCTTCTTCCATTGTCTGTTGATAAAATTGTCTTTTATCAGAATTATTGCAACGCTTGAGGCACAATTAATTTGACATTGAAGATATATACAACTGTAAAGATATTATATACATGTGTACTCGTCAATCGACTGGTGACCTAGATTAACTTGGATGTATCCCAGTGATTTCCGTCTTTTGACTCACCATCTTTTAACTTTAACCGGACGTAAATAAATTCCTCATCTTCTTCACTTTGATATTCCTCTTTCTCCTCCTCCTATTTTTATTTCCCCACTCTTTCTCTCATCATTGATACAAACTTTCCACCTCGCAATATATAATATTTACACGATCGTGAGAGCATGTCTGTGGCGGTCAAGAGATCATGTGCTTCAGGGAACTTTCTTATATCTAGACGATTGTGTCAAATAAATATATAAAATAAATAAAAGACATCGTGAGGAAGAGTTGGTCTTTTAACAATAAAAGGAAGTGAATAATATATATGAATTTATCCCAAGTGCACATATATGTATACATATTATACATGTGTATATAGTATATACATAGTCTAATTTTTTTTTTTCATTGATGCAATCGTATTTAATTTATTCCATAAATTGAACTTGATTCATTAATTATTAAATAAAAAATTCTTTACAGTAAATAATTCATTATTCACAGCTATTGTAATTAGTTATATTCAATTAAATATATCTTATTTACAATATTAAAAAATGTGAATTTAATTATATCAATTTATAATTTGTATTTTTTTAATTCAATGATAATTTGTAGAAAGAAATAAAATTATCTTCAATTTTTTTATTTTATAATTCTTAAATTCGATGTGAAATAAGCGAAAGGAAAATGGTGATTTTTGAGAAGGGTCTGAATTTACTTACTTTGAATTAAAGAGGGGTGAATGAAAAAGAGAGGGTGGAAGCTCAAGGGATGCGGAAGAACCAGACTTAACAGCGGTCAGGTCGGGTGCTAATTTGCGATTCTACGCAGCAATAAAGGCGTGGCGGTGAGTCGCACATAGGGTGGCTTCGCTCGTTTACGTGACATTGTCCACAACCCTAACTTCCATCGTGTACATATATAACACATACATACGCATTTATATATACATAATACATATATGTACTTGGGTGGTGGGTGGACAAACCAAGAGAAAGTTTTAACGTGTCGTCAACAAAATATATATATATTTTTTTTTTTTGCAGAGATAAATTTTTTTTTAGTTTTTCAGTTGCTTAGAGAATATTTGAAAATTATTAAATTAAATTTTTTTAAATTGTTTAATAAATATTTCAAAGAGTTGATGTAAAAAAAAAATATTTTTTTTATTGTTTTTAATTCATTGTCACAAGTGGGAGTTTGCTGTTTTTTTTTAAGGACGATGAAATAAAAATCCATTCTGTGAATTTCGAAATTGCAATCTGGACTTCCAGGTGGTGAGCTAGTAATGTCTGTGTATAATATGCGTGTACACAAGCACGATAAGTACAAAAGTTTGGGAAGAACGGATGTAGAGATCTCCGCCCAAGAGATCGGATGCCATACGCAAGGGTTGCGGCCACGTGGCACAATATATACAGTTCAGATTAATACCAACGTATGATGTGTATAAATATAAATATATATTTATTTATTCATTTATTTATTTGAAATTCATACAAGAAGTTTATAGACTTATATTTGGTTGATAAATTAATTAAATTGAATGATGAATTTTCTGGTGATTTTAATCTTTAACTAAAAATTAATTCTCGATGATCAACTAAATTTTATCTATATTGAAAATCTAAAATAAACAAAAGTTAAAAGTGCATCAGTGGATTATTATTTTTTTTTTTTTCATAGAAACTACACAAACCATTTCAACCTTTTTCTTTTTTTTCCAACGACTTTACCCACATACCTGTTCGCAAAAACCTCGCAAAATAAACAGATTTAACAATAATGAAGAACGTGCCGTTTCTCTGTTAAGCCACAATTTAGGAAA
>JAQQBS010001424.1:4736223-4748535 GCA_030347275.1 Microctonus aethiopoides
TATTTTTTTTTTTTTTGTCTTTCTTTTTTTATTCATGCCCTGGAGTACAAATTTTCATGGATAATATACGCAGAGATTTTCTTTCCATACTTATATAAAAGTTGTGTACTGCATAAACAGCACGTCATGCTATTTACATATATACCATGCAAAAACATACGGTTTTGTTCCCACATCTTGTTTTCCACATACTATATCATCGTATATGCGTACTAAATATATAGAAATAATCAATTGAAACAATTGTTATTATAGAAATAGCATAGCATATAATACCACAATATAAAATTACATTTAATTTTAAAATACCGATAAATTAAAAATTATCAACGTATTAATTTTTCGTTACACTGCAATGTTATATTTTATATTTTTCATTTGTCATGTAATAAATATTTAAAAACTATATCCCTGTATTCACAATATAATGAATTATTATAAGTAAAACTAAACCAAAAAATTTTGATCGTCTCAAAGAAATTTTCCCTCGTTTACTCATTGTCAAACACACACACATTTATATCGTTTTTATTTCATTTCTTTTATTTTTTATATCATATACAATTCATATATACGATTTTTTTATTCATTGAAACCTTGGACGATGACGTTGTGCGACGTACGTGCAGTGTGCACACATACGTCTATTGTCGTTTATTTCCGGTAACCGGATATCGCGAGACGCATTGACATTAATTTATAAAATATTCGCGACTGTACGCCCTTTCCCGCACTGCCCCCCTTGAGTACACGCCCTGTCTTACGTGTGTACACACACATACACACAAACACATATTACACATATAAACTTATCCAACTTTCCTCCCACTTCCGTCACGTATTTTTTATATTCCTTTTTTTTTCATTTTTTATTCATCAATAAATTTCATCAATAGTATTCATAACTGTATGTAAACGATTAAAAAAAATATATATAGTTCAAAATATTTTTAAAAATAGTAAATAAAATGATATAATAACAAATTGATGTGTAATAAAGAAATTAGTTAAATCATATATAAACATACGGTAAGTCTTTGATGTTTTATTACCAAAGTACTCGTTATAAAATTGCGATACGGATCGAAATCCGTTGGGACAAAAAGAACGTGGCGCGCGTGCGTGCCCCCTGTCGACTTTATATATATATATACCATGTATATGTATATGTATATCTTTATATTATATTTACAGTTATATACATAAAGAATAAACCAGAGTGACTCTCTAGGTACAAGAGAAAAAAATGGAGAAAGGGGTTTACGCCCTCCCGTTGGTGTTGTACGTCTATATGCTTAAGCTCTTTATATCTATACCTGTATACCTATTTTAATATGGATGTAGAAATATATATACCCATATTCATTATAGAAATATATATATATGTATGTTACACACTTTGATAATATAAAAAAAAAATAATAAATAAAAAATTTCTTTTTTATTTTTATTCATACAGTCACTGGGAAAGATTACGGTTTCAGTTTGTCATCGCCTCCAATTTCAAAATTGCCACGCGTCCATGTGTGTATATATATCGCGCACCCTTAACGTTGGATAAAGAGCTTTTGTCGTTCGACATACTCTTGTTCGTGTATATGAATTTTTCTTTTTTTTTTTTTTTTTATTCATTCGTTCTTTTTTGCTATCGAATACAACGACTATTTTATAGAGATGTTATAAAAGTCGATGGATTCACTTTGAAATGTGGAGTAAAAATGTAAATATATATTTGTATGTATATGTATGTGCCTATTCTTGTGGTTTTTTTGCAGTGCTCGACACCTTGATGAAAAAAAAAAAAATTGGGGTTCAATAAATTAAGTGAAGACGTGTAGAAAATTTATGATAGAGTTTACATTTTATATTTATATGTCTGCGAATGTGTTGATGCATGTGTGTATAAATGTAAAAAAAAATTTTTTTATTCTTTGGTCGTTTGTTAATTCCATAATACTCTTAATGAGGTACCATTAATTACGTTAATGAATCCTGAATCCCGCGTGTTGACTCGTCTTGTTTCTACTTATTCAATAATTTATTCTACTTTTTGCATTTTTAACTTTCTTATTTATTTACCCATTTGTTTTATTTATTTATTTTTTTTTGTTCTTCCAGTTCAACTGAAATACTATTGTCTTATTTTTATTTATTCAAGAATGGATTTTAGAGTAAAGAGATAAAATTGCGGGCAACATGAACTCGCAATCATGTGCGTGCAGCATACGGAAGTTTTAAATAAAAAAAAATAAAAAATGGTTAAGTCAGTATAGCATATACATACATGTATATTTGCTCAAGTAGAGAGGGAGTGTGCAACGAAAGAGAAACGATAAATGAACGAAAGGGGAATTCTGGACGGAAATAAAAAAAAAAATAAATAAATAATAAAAATAAAATTAAAAATATTTCTCTTGCATGGAGTAACAATGAAAAATATGACAGAGACTACTGTGTATTTCCAGTTGCAATGGACTTGTGCGCATCAGCGATCTTGCGACCTTCGTTACAATTACTCGCAATTAAGAGCATCATCAGTCTCAAAGACTGTGCGCACTTCGTTGCACACTTATATACAAACTTTTAATGTAAACACAAAAAATCATTCCTCAATCCTTAATAATTCAAAGATAAAAAAAAATAATCACTGTGTCTTAAACAAGTTTAAATAACTTTTTGTTTTTTGCCATTTAATTTTATTTTCTTATTTATTTTCTTGGTTTGTTATTGGCAAAAATACATAGTGTCTCCAAGGAGGACATAACGACATCGACTCGTTTAACCAGAGGTTAAATCTGGCTATTTTATTTTAAACATAAACGACCGTCATTGTTTTCATCATGGCGTGCAATCACATTGTCCCATTCTTTCTTTGCTCATATAATATACTACTCGCTCATTCTTCCTCATTTTCCTCGTCATATACAGACACAAAATAAAAATATATACACACTGCTTTCGAGTCGAGCAACCCCTGGTGGTAGATAAATCCCCGGACGTGTTTAACGCGATCATTTCTAAAATCGGATTTGTATCTATTGTTCATTGTTGAGAGAAGGGGATGACACTCTGGCATTCTCCACAGGGGATAAGCTACTTAGTAATGCATACCGCCACATGAACAACAAACTGCGTGTATCAAAAAATATTTCTCATACTTTCAAAACATTTTTTGTTTATTCTTTATGTTCATTTTTGTCATCAGCATTTCAAATAAAATTTCACATATCATCAAGTTCTTTTTCCCTACCATAATAAAATTTAGTACTTTATATATATCAATATAGAAAACTTTATTCAATGCATCAAAGTAGGCACTAGAAACATTTACAATGTTCATTTAATTCATAATATTCATTTATGTATAAAAATATTTATTTCTATACAATATTTCCATCAACAGAAACGATTGTGAATTGATTGTGAAAGAGCTGGTGCGAGAAATGACGTCCGAGTATGGAGACAGTATTATAAAAGAGTTCATTTATGAGAGAGGGTGGAAAAGATGTGGAGGAAGAACAAGCAGAAGAGGAAGAAAAAAAAAAAAAAAGAAAAAAGAAAAATGGGCGCTATGAAATAGCGAGAGGGTGAGACGAAGCGTGGCCATTTTGTCTGCTTATTTCCACGCGGTGACACTCGATGTATGGAAGCCTCGGCGCGTGTAATCGCTAATGCCGAAAAACCCCCTTTACTACCCGCGTACCGGTTCGACATGAGGCTGCAGCTCCACCCTCGCTAATCCACTTCGTACATACATCTATACACTCCACACAAATATCCACACACATACACACGCCCTTTTATTTTTTCCCTCCTTCATCCGACAATTTTTTTCTCACACGGTAAAAATTAATTAAATACAATTTTTATATATACATGCATATATAAAAAAAAATTAATTCATTTTACTTACAAAAACAAATTTATTTAAGAGTGCAAAAAAAAAAATTGAATAATAATATTTATTAGTAGGTCCATTTTTTCCAGGCACTCTTCTTCTTTATATCTTCATACATATGTGTATATATGTATGTGTATATTTACATACATATATGTATATGACCATGCTAGGAAAATCCTCTCGATCCATGTCACCGGTTTTACGCTTGGACGATTGTGCCGCTGTGCTCTCTCGCATCACAAGGTCGATCCCAAAAGAATGGCACAGCGGATTGGCCTCTTCCATTTTTACCGAGTGCCCCTTTCCAATATATATTTCCCTTTTTTTCATTTTTCTTTTTTTTTTTTCATCTCTTCTCTCTCGCTTATCCAACTCACGCCGCCGCCCATCAGACAGCAGATTATACCGCTTATATAAATACGTATACATATACACATAGATTGATGTAGCTTTTTGGACGTTGACAAAATAAAAAGCAAAGAAAAAAAAATAGATAGATATGAAATAAAAAAAAAATGAGCATTCGTGAGAGCTGGAAAATGGATGTATGAGAGAAAGGGCCAAGTGGATATATAAAAGATGATAAAGAGACAGAGCGAGTATAAGTAAGAGAGGGAGAGATGGCTCTCTCGAGGTCGGACGTGAAGAGGAGGCCGAGGACACTTCAAGGCATTGTTCAGTCGACAATTGTGTTCACCTGACGTTTTCCAGTAGGTATCGCTCTCCAAGTCGAGAGACTTGTGTATATGTACATACATACATATATATATATATATACCACAAACAGCTTTATATACATGTATATACAGTCTCTCGTGGGAAGCTACTACTGGTTTTTCAATCCATCGTGACATATATTATATTCATTCACAATGTGAAAATACTGCAAATAATATAATTTTTCTATGTAAGTATTTATAGAAAAAAATTGTGAAAATAATTTTTTGTATTGTTATTATCATCAATATATTATAATTTATTTATGTAAAATGGTTTGTGACATATGTTGAAGAAGAAAAAAAAAGGAATAATGGAAAAAAAAAATTATTCTGGTTAATTTCACATTGAGAATATTTTTATATTCTTGGTCGAATGAGATAATTATTTTTATTTATATGAAGATTCAAGCGGGAAAGTTCCAAATGGTATACATTCACCAACCAGAGGAATAGGTATATATACATTCGTCGTCGTGTCGTCTCTCTGGTCATCGTCGTCGGTCTCTGATTGTCGTTTATTGGGTTAAATTGAACTTCCTTCTCGTGATACGCGGCTGGCATCAACTCACTCGCTCTTTGAGTACAGTTGCTTGAGCTCTTAAACATCTGGGTAGGTAAGGGGTGTCTTCAAAGTATATATCCATCGACAACTGCATCATCACATCACCACAATAATAACACACATATATTATTGTCTTATATATGTTATGACAAACATTCATGCATAGATATATTGCATTGTATAAATTTTTTTTTATCTGTTAATCTTTATTTTCAATTTGTATCACTTTAATCTCATTCAATTTATATTCAATTGCTGTATCACTCTTTCGCAATCTCACTCTTGTAGAGTGTGACACAAAAATATATTTATCATCAATTAATTTGCAGGATAAAATTAAATATTTAAGTAACGAATGAAATGAAAAAAAAAATTAATAATATTTACAAAATAAAAGTACTTATTAGTATCAATTTAATTGTGATTAAAAAAATTTTTACTACATATTTTATTGATGAATGATGATGAGGTTCAAGAAATAAATTGAATATGATGACACCCTCTAGATGGCAAGTCACATAATGCTATATAGACGATAGAGCGAGAGAAAAAGATCGCTGGGACTTGAAAGAGTTTGGTCTTTATACGCTGCGCAATGTTTCGCGAGGGGGCGAAACTGACTCAGGAATTCAGAGCGGGTAAATACAGTGGGCGTCTCTTTATCTCATTTTATTTTATTTATTTTTTATTTTTTATTCCACTCCTTCTCTCTCTTTCTCTCTTTCTCAATTCTCGCCGCGCAAGCGGAAAGAACGCAATCCCTGTATAACTGTACATATATACCACGTATGTACGTATACATATACGTACTTATATATGTAGTCGGTAAAATGAAGAAATTCTACGAATTATTTACAGTTAAAAAAAATTTTTATTTTTATATTATTTTTTATATCTCTATTTTTTTATTACGCAAATGCTGTGCAAGTATAGTATATGATTAATAATGATAGTATAATAATATGTACTACTACACTATTGAAATAAAATATTTTCAAGTGGTTGAGGATCGCTGACAGCGGGTGGAATTGTAATGATGATGAAGAATGAATTATGCAGATGTATGTTACGGCGATGTCGCCGATGTATCAAACCGCCTCAACTAGGCTCATTCTCCTTCGTTGTCTATTCATTGACGAGACCGACAGGCACTACGTGACGATGGACCAGAAATCCGGACTATTCCCATGTTCCACTTACGTCTCTCTCGATCGTTGCAGACAATGGTTTATACACTGCACTCTCCCTTTTTTTTTTTTCTTTTATTGTTCTTTCACTCTTTTCCTCTTATCCTAAAGCTTCCATGTATAGACAAATTTTTTTCAATAGTTTTTTAATTCATTTCCCCAATTTGTAAGGTCTTTTATTTTTTAAAATAGAAAAAAAAATTGTTGAAAAAGTATAAGTTAAATTAAATAAAAAATAAATTACTTCATCAGTATTGAGTTGTTGACTTTAAATAAAAAATGTATGTACATATATGTATTTATATAAAAAAAAAAAAAAGAAACAAGTTAAATGATCTGTACCTAAATGAAAAATGCATCAGAGAAATATTTTTTTTTTTTCGTTTTGCTATTGCTCAAATGCGCATTTGCCGCGATGTGTGTGTGTACGCCTCTCAATTCTCTGGGAGCATCGATCACGTTACCAGAGCATTTCGACACCTGCCAAGCAAACTGAGAGAGCAAGCAAAGTAAAGAAGCAAAAGTTAAACCAAGATGAAGAGAAACAAAAAAGAGAAAACGAAGAAATACGTCAGTATGAAACCTCTGCAAGGACTGATGCAGGTCTATATACATTGCACTCCCTCGTCGGCTCTTTGCCTCAAGACTCTTGCGCTCATCTCATCGCCTACTATCCAACTCTGATGTTTGTTTCCATTCGCGCACACGTTTCCCATCCACACGCATCGGAGTAATGGTCTTCAAACAGAGTCGCACGTCAATCCTTATATATTTTTTCTTCTCCTTATATATATTCTTCATTTTCGTTTTTTTTTTTTATTTTTTCGTATTGCCTCTTCTTCTGTATCATCCTTGCTGAAAATAAATCGCGAGGCAGCGATGAAACATTTATGAATAAAATAAATTTCTTCCCTTGCAATAATTTAAACAACATTATATTAATCTTATTTATTTTCTTCAATCGAATTTATCAGTTAAAAAAAAAATAATACTATGCAACCATTTTGTGTATTAATTATAATATAATATAGAAAATAAATAAAATTAAATTTTTATAAGTTATTTTAGTTAATTATTTTTTTAAGTAAAATAATAAATCTCAAATTTTAATAAATTTCAGTGTGTCGTTGCTTTACAATAATTATATATATGTACAAGCTGACATGCACAAGCAAAGAAAATGTGAATTAGGAATAAAAATTGTAAAAAAAAAAAAAAATTAAAGTTGTGTCGAAAAAATATATATATATATATATATTTATGTACACGTATGAAACATGAAGAGTTTGTGACTTTAATGATGCCGCGCATCCGGGAGTTGCCAGGACATCGAAAGGACATGGGCAAAAAATTTCTCCTTGTATATAACACGCGTTCACACAGCTGGTAAACTTGAATACATATATATATATATCTTTGAGCATCTATATATATATATATTTATGAGCTACCGTTCCTTGGTTTCTCTGTTAACGGACTTTATGACATTAATGATACACAGAAAGACCAATACAAACATACTTATACATAAAATTTACACAAATATATATCTATAAAAATAAATAATTAATTTATAACATCCGAATTGCAAATCGGCATACAAATTATTACACACTGATACATTAATAATAACGATGACGATGACAATTATAATAAACAAGAAAAAATGAATATAAATAAAAAATATTTTATATACACTTTTATATTTATCAATTCATTGATTTATTTATTTATTTATTAATTTATTAATTTATTTATTTGAAATATAAATACACACGTGTGTTCCTTTCATTATTTAGTTTATCAATTGAACACTTTGACATGGCGTTAAATTAAATATAATTAAATTGCATCGTATGATTAAAGGCGGGTCCATATATTCTCATATAACTTTCATCAATAATTAAAAGAATAAAAATTCTTTTAAAATATATAAAAGCATCAACGCACCACGGGATATTTATTGATGGATTCACATATGCTTTACAGTATAGAATAGAAAAATTAATGATCTTGAGAATAATTCAGTGGCCATAATTTCACATACATATTTAATATATATATAGTTATTTACCTCCCAGTTTGCAAATCGCACGCAGTTCTTTTCATCTCATCTCATCTATATAAATATGTATATGTGTAAGTGTGTTGTCTTTCAGTTGCCGCCAACGAATAAAACTGAATATAGAGAGTGTATATAAGAGGTGGCGAGAGCAAACGAACGAACAAACTCTCTCGCGCGCGCGCACATACAATATATATATATAGGTACAAAGATACAAGTAGAAAGGCTCCCGGGTCTGCCAACCTAATAAAGCAATTTGTCACGGTTGTCGTCCGAATGCCAGCCATACATTAACACACAATCTCTCGCGCGTCCAAGAGAATCGCACAAAGCATCAGACAACAACTCTACATCTTACGTTATACATATTATAACTTCACTTTAATATTCGCTTCTTCACTTTACTTCATATATAAATATATAAATATAATTTCTTTATGTAATTTATTTCCATTACAAGCCCACCGTTAATAAATGTAATGTCAAATAAACATTTAATCACTGCTTGATATTTAAAATAAAAAATTATAAATATTTTCTCTCTCGAGTTAATTTTCGTGTTGTATATTTTTTTAATTCAATTTATACAATATGTTTGTAGAGCGGGCTCTATTCTCAATCTCCCCCTTTTTCACAATCTCGAGGACGTCACATACACCCCGCGAATTATATTATAGTATATAAAAAAAATATATATATACATGTGAATATATATTTTATATACATACATCCACACATTTGTTCTCTTTCATGCGACAAGAGTGAAATTTAACTCGAGACTTCTGTTATGACTTTACTCTTTCTCTTTTACGCGCTCAACCACTTTGCAACACTACTTACTATATATATTTTTATTTATTTATTTTTTTTTATATTCTTTTTACATCGTCAAGCAAAGGGAATAATAAGATTTTTAATTTAACGGACATACTCATTGGATTATTGTGTGACGTATTTTTTTATTTAATTTTTTATACATGCGTATTTATTCCGTTTTTTTTTCTTCTTCTTCTTCTTCTTTTTGAATACTTCGAGATGAAGAAGAGTAAAGGTGAACGCGCGAACAGAGAGACGATTTGCTGTGTGTGTGTGACGCCGCGCGCGGTCGCAACTTGTTCTTGTTCTTGCTACTGGCAAAGCGGCACTCTCGGAGGTGCCGCTGGACATTCGTGATTGATGGATCCTCTTGCGTTGTATTGCGAGAGTGAAGAGAGCGCCGCGCGGAGAGGTCTTTGGCTACATATATGCGATATTTGCTCGCGCGAGAAATTGTGGCGGTGGATTTCAACCAGATAAAATACATCTATATATATTATACATACATATAAATACACATACATATATGTATTTTATTTTTCATTTGTTTCACAACTTGGTCTTGATGATGATGTGTATCCCTGATGCATAAGCCTTCACCTTTAGTTGCGACTACTGATCCTTATACATCGCCCCAAAAGCGCAGTACAATTAAATTAATTTTGTTTCATATATAGGTTACAATATATATGTATATAAAGAATAATATAATTCAGACATCCTGTCTGTTATGATGACGACAATACGGTTGAATGATGACTACGTCAATCAACGTTTTAATTTAAAATATTTATATTATTTTATTTTATTATTTCAAAATGAAAATATTAAGACAGAGATTTTAAACATAATTAATATTTAAATAAAATTATGTTTGAGGATTAAACTTTGGTCCAATGTGTTTGTTATATATATTTATTATCAGTAACCTCTGTCGCGCAAAACACACGACATGAATTAAGAGATCTCCAAGAGTCATTTACCGATTTGACCTCGACTGACCCGAGTGTGTGTGTACGAATAGAGCTGATGGTTGCGTGCCGCTTGATTCAATTAACTTCACGACGACGCGTATACAACTGTACTTTATATAGACCACACGTTTGTATATATATTTATATATATACATACATATTTCTTATTCTCTTTTACATTACGTTATACAGACCCTGCACTTTAGCCTACATGTCAAAGTTAAATCAAGTAAATTTTGCTAATTTTTAATTTTATTATTTTATGTTTTTTTTTTTTTAATTTTTATTTTCATTATAATTTTTTTCCATCCTGTGTCACTTCTTTTAAATTTTGAGATATATATTTTGTACATACATATGTATGTGTATTTAAACTTTACCTCGCCGCCAACTTCCTCATCGTGACAAAAGACGCGTAGGTGGTTCGCTATAACGAACGTGCACGAAATACTTGGTAATATATTTTTATTTATATGTGTGTATTATACTTATACGTATGTATAAGTTTATAAGAGATGAGTATTTAAGCAAAGTCGAGGTGTCATTGTGTACATGCAGCGTTCTCTCAGTGACCTTCCAATTGATTCAGTACGGACATGAAGATGAACAATATCTCAAGCGTCAGTGATATGTTGCCTGCATGTTTAAACCGGATAAGAAATACGCCCTACAATGTGTGTATGTATTTAAACCGGAAACAAAAAATTAGTAGATGAGAATAAGTGAAGAAGACGTATATGGGGAAATAGAAGTTATAAAGATTAAATGAAGTTTAAATTAATTATTATTTTTACTACTGTTTATTATTGGGTATAAATAATATTGTTTATAAATTAATGAATATATTTTATTCATTGTTATTATTAAATTGTAAATTTTTTTTCAAATTCAATATTATGAAGTAATTAATTTAATTTAAAAATTTGATGATTCAATCAAATTTATATTTATTATGTGTATTTTAATGTATGTATTTATATGTATTAGTATATGTTGGGTATTAAATTGAATATATTGTGTCTGATTATTGCGTAATGCGTGGGAGGACATGTGGAGGAAAAAAATAAAAAGCGAGTTGTATAGTTGGATACAAATATAAATAGGGAGAGAGATTCGGCTCACAACAAATTAATATCTATACATGATTTTTATTGCATCAACGCATTTGATAATAAGAGTTGAAGGTCACTAGAAATAGTGTCAAATTTATTAACAATTTATTTAGAATAATTATAGCAGGAAGAAATATAAATGATATGTTGATGAAATTAATTTATTATAATTTTCTAAGATATTTAATTGTTGTTTGTTCGATTGAATTCTAATTGCTTTATCATTTTTTTGTATTTTCAATTGGTTTAATGTCGATATTTATTTTAATCGATAGAGATATGAGAAAGGGTATATTAAAATTCGAAATGATATTATGAGGAATTAATTTTAGTTAAAAACAATGTATCATGCGTGTACATTTTATGTACAAAAGTAAGTTTTATATCAACTTTTCCTTTTATTTTTTACAGGCGTCAAAACTTTATTTTGAAATTTGTTTCTCTGTTTGTTTTTTATTTTATTTAAATATAAGGGAAAGAAAAAATTATACGAATGAGTGCTTTTATTTCATTGTATGTTCATCAACTTTTTAAAGTTGGGAACAAAAATGAATTGCTGTTTTTTTTTTTTCATTGTCCTTATTATTATTCAGTATCCATTTATTCGTACGAATAAATATTCCGTATGTGCGTTAAAAATATACACATGTACCTCGATGCATTTATCAAGTTTTTCATGAAATTATCGAATGAATTTTAAAAACAAGTTGGAACAATCAAATATATAAAGCGTGGGCCTACCACAAAAAAGTCTTGTAAATTACAATTGTGTTATGTCACAACGTATTCGCCATCGCACATAATTATATTCGTAGGTATATACATTGTATATATGTACATAAATATATCTACACAAGGTTCAATGTTGCAAAACGTTTTTCATGTCTAGATAATCCTTATCTTTGTCCTCTGTCTTTTCTTCACAATTTTATGACTTTACTTAGAAATATAAAACGATAAAGAAAAAAAAAATACG
>JAQQBS010001424.1:4748625-4770474 GCA_030347275.1 Microctonus aethiopoides
AAAAAAAAAAAAAGACAAATATAAAACATGTTTTTTTATGAACAACAAAAATAATGTAGAAAATAAGGAAAAGAAAGAAAAAAATAATTTTTTTTCTTCATATTCTTACAATTTTTATATATTTATTTTTTTTTTTGAATTACTTGCATTTGACCGGATTCAATTAACACTCATTTGTACTCAAGAAAATTTTGCATTAGCTAGTCATTGAATTATTTACTAGGATGAGAGAGCCCCTGTCGAGTTTTTTATGTGTTATATGTTGGCAATAAGTATTTTACTCTCTCGTTACATGTCAATTCTTTATATTCGATGGGGAGACACTCTCATTCACCCTCGCTTGTCTACATACACACGCACAAATATATATATATATATATATATATATATATATATATATATATATATATATTCTCGATGCCGCGTGTCGTCGTCGAGAGGGTGCAGTTGAGAAACTAACCAACTATATATAAAATGAGGGAGAGCAATCGAGAGAGAGATTACAGGGCGAATTTCCACATGGCGCGCCTGCTGGGTGTATTCGAGCCTAATCGGATATGCGCATTCAATGAGCTTCTAACACTATATACACATATTGTGTACATGCTTAAGACCCACAATATTTGACTTTACGACACGCTTCATTCAAAATTCATTTATCTATATTTATTTACGTATATTTACCCCGAAAATATTCAGGACAAATATGTATATATTTTCAACTATGCTAATACTAAATAAATAAACATTACTAATAATAATGAATTCATTAAAATATTATATGCACATAAATAAGACTTCAGGAATTATTAAATAAATATATTAACCATTATGCCATGAAAAAAAAAAAGGAAAAATTGTATAATATTATTTAAATTTATTTAATTTTTTTACTTGTCTAGTGAATTTTTTGAATAATAAATAAATGATGGTACTTTTTTTCTTTTTAAATTTGGAATTTAAAGATTGTTGAATTGAATATAAACGATAACATATTGGAGTAATAAGAGCAATCCATGTGAAATCGTATTAGGTTAATGTTGAGTCTCGTGTATATAGAAGACTATCTCTTGACAACGAATCGAGAGGAGTGAGCTTTGATTGGTCCATTGAGATAGACACGTGCGGAGTGAAATAGAGAGACTGTGTGTGTATGCACATGGAAGTGAGGTGAATATACATGTATACATGTTCCTCCACCCTGAGTAAAGTAAAGCAACCCCCGCTTGGCTGTGCATCTCGTTACGAACTCATTCAGTAACTCAACTCGTCGTCGCTCTGTTGACGAAATCAAGTGGGATTGTTAGTGGTTCGTTGATGTACGTTATACATTATGTGATGTTGTATCTTTATACGTAGATACAGAGATAGATAGATAGATAAATAGATAGATAGATAGATAGATAAATATACAAGTGGAACTGAGAAATACACACTTGTAATATTTTATGAATACCCATGTTTAATATTTATCAATTATGTGTATATACGTATTTTTATATGTGTAATTAATACGTGAGAGAATAATGAGAAGCTCTATAAAGTAATTTACATGTAAAAAAAAAAAATAACTTAAATCAAAATTAAGTGTAGAAATATAATTTTATTTACTGAAATTAACTGAAAAAAAAATTGAATCATTTTAATTAATTTAATAATTCAATAATTTTAATTAAATTTTTAATAGAAGTAAACAAAATATTCGAACAAATAGATTAAGAAAATAAATATTGATTAGTAATTTAAAATATAGAATATTTGATTTTAATAAATTTTTTCTCTCTCTATATAAAATAAAATAATTAATAAAATAAAAAAAAATAAATTTTTAAAATTCATTCCAGAGATTCATCTCCTAATTTTTCCTTATTTCAAACACATCACAAATTAATGCAAAAAACAAATATAAAATCCCATGCATAAACATATATATTTCTTGTTTTATTTTTGTTTCATAAAATATGTAAGAGAAATATAAAAGAATTGAGTTGAGAGTCTTACTACTACGTTTCTATATGTGCGTTACTATAAAGTCGATCAGCCGGGGTTTATTCGAGCGAGCATGTGGGCCAACAATACCCACTTCGGTAGCAACCGCGACGCACTTTACTACTACTACTACTACTTATACTTTACAACCACTACCACAATACTATTATATTCTATCCACGTTTCCATGTGGCCGCAATGGTACCTACTACTATATACATTATACACACTAATACTTTCATCTCTCATCGTGCATGCACTGTTGTGAATTGTATATAATATACATATATCCTCGGGGCGTTGGATTTTTAGTTGCAACACACACTGGCTCCCGCAATTGCCACGACCATCGTCGACGAAGGTGCATTCGTTCAATGTATACGTGTTCAGACACGTTTGACTGTCGTTATACTGCATATCTATGTATGTATATGTGTACTTGTATGAGCTCTTGAGCGAGGATTATACGTGGACGTTTGAAAAAAATAAAAAAATTAAAGTGGGTGCTTGAAAACTATATGCGAAAAAAAAAAAATGCTCTTGCTCTCTCTGCCAAAAGTACTTGGACATATAGGAGAATGGCACTCGACAAAAATTTCAATCGTTATATGTATGAACGAGTCAGCAAGCTACCTGCACAAAATTAAAAGTCAAAAGAAAATTACTGTTGATACAATCGTAGATTTAATCGTCAAGTATATGGATAATAGATTTAGTAATTAAAATAATAATACATGAATTGATATTTGTTTGAAACTGAAATTTCTTCGATGTTGAAAATATGTAATTCGTATATTTTTTTTTTGAGTTGAGGAATATGATTTAATATCGTTTTGAAATATTCACACTAACAGTGTTGAATTAATCTATAAAGTAATTTTTACATGTAAGAAAAATTAATTTGATCAAAATTAAGTGTAGAAATATAATTTTATTTACTGAAAAAAAAATTAAATCGTTTTAATTAATTTCATAATTCGATAATTATAATTAAATTTTTATTAGAGGTAAACAGAATATTTAAACAAATAGTTTAAGAAGATAAATATTGATTAGTAATTTTGAATATAGAATATTTAAATTAAGTTGTTGAATTTTCAATCAATTAAAAAGTCAATTTGATTTTAATAAATTTTTTTTCTCTCTATACAAAATATATAATAATTGATAAACTACATTATTTGGGGGCAAAGAGAGGGTTAATATATATTTGGTTTTATTGAATTCAACTGGTTGAATTGGAAATGAAGTGTTGAGATTTATTAATTCAACAGTATAATTTAAATAAAATAACTGGGTCAAATAAATAATTCATTTATATACACACATCAATTTTATTACCTGTTTTATTTTTTTATTATATTTTATTAATATACATAGAATTTTTTTTTCATAAAATAAATAAACTGTAACTTTTCATCACCAATTCAACCGAGTCTTGAAACAATAAAATAAAATATTATCTCAATCTAATATACAAATAACAATTCAATACATTTAATATAAATATTTTAAAGTTTAATCAAATATTTTTCTCTACGTAGATATACTTTTGTCTGTGTCCTCAATTTAGCCAAAATAGATGAGACACAATTTGAGGCGAGGCTCATGTATATAATACATATGTATGTATTATATACATACATATAAAACCACATTACATATACAAATACATACGTACAAATGTCTTTATATAGATATATGATTTTCAGTTCGTCAACAATTTATATGAACATCATACATACATAGATGTATATATTTATATACATACATGAAAGGGAAACGTACATTCGTCGGGTACCCACTCACGTATATACGAAGGGTGAAACAATAAGCGACGAACGACAATGAGGATTTAAGTGGCGACCTCAATGATATCAACTGCACGCCGGAATAGAATTCAATTGAATTGAAGAAACGCCGAGGGGAGGTGGTGCACTGTACTCCTCTCCCTCTCTCACTTTTTCTCTCTTATATTCCTAACTCTCTATTTCTTTCTCTATAGAGTCATATAGTGATGACTGCTTTGTCATTGAGTTACAATTTATTATACAACTGTCCGCTCAATGAGAAAACAAAAAAAGAAAAAATCTCAACAGTGACAATTTCATTATTGCCATCGTTAAATCATCGCACAATGTTAATTTTAAATTATGAAAGAATAAATAAACATTAAGTATATATAAGGGAGAGAAATATGATATGTTTAAAAATTAATTAACGCTTCATGGAGAATTATTATTAATATATTCAATTTGTTTAATATTCAACGCTTGAATTAATAAATTTTTATATGTTTGATGGATATTATTGAACAAATATGTTTATGAATATTAATTATGTAATTAATATTGTCACTATTTTATAACGATAATGTGTATCGTGCTTTGATGCACTCACCGTTTATGTACATTGTGTAACTATTATAACCATACAAATAACGATAGCATGCTGATAATTTAATGTTGATCGTGTATAGATTACAATTTTATTGTGTATGCATATATTTACATTGTAACAATCTTGCGCAGGGTAAATTTCACTGTCCCACACTAACCCAATTGTCCATATTTATTTGCTTCATTAAATGGGAGAGTAAAAAAAAAATTACCGAGACCAGAAAAAAAAATACACGATGCGATTAAATTTTTTTTTTTTTACCGTCGCATCGCTCTCGTTGTTATGTCAAAGGCTTTTTTATTTTTATTTATATATTTGTATTGTATAAAAATATGGATAAGTTTATGACAACTGCAGCATGTAACTTTTGATGTAGATATATTATAAATATATTTTTTGGATTATATATACATATACACCTGGCTCGCACCTGAAACCGCGCATTAAAAGCGACAGGCATATCATGTTATATTTTTTTTTATCCCTCATTACTTTATAGATCAATTAAGTGTTCCGTTGTTTTTTTATTATATCTTGAAATAAATTGAAATAAAGACACCTTGTATTTCTTTAATTGATCGCGATAACAAATTACAATATAAATTTAATGTAGAAAAAATTGAAATAAACTTCTATATTAATATTTATCTACACTATTCACACAATAATAAAAATATAAATCTAATAATAATAATAATAATAATAATAATAATGATTGTATTTCATAATTAACGATAAAATAAATTAAATCACGCACATTTGAAATTTTCGGTATTATTAATAATGTAATTCCTCGGTTCAAAATTTATTCTTATCAACACAAAATTGATACTGCCACGTGAATCAGGCGAACAGCGAAACTAAAAACGTTAGCACATATAAAGACACCATGTGGCGCCATCTCTACCAAAAAGAGTGAATTAAATCGAATTTATATAAAAGGGTTTATAATAAAGTATCACCACTTCAATTTCACATATTAAACTAATATTATCTTTTTTTTTTTTTTTTTTCATTACTTTCATTAATTTCCCTTTCTTCTATGTATCAACCCATAGATATTAATAACCATTATTAATTAAACAAATCAATTATCATCAACTAAAATATTTAGATACAATAAAAAATAATTTATCCTAAAAAATTCCTTAGAAAAAATAATTGATAAAAATCATTTTCATATACATAATCTATTCACATATTAATATCATAATGAATTAGATATTTTAATTATAATTATACGAGCATAAAATAATAATAATAATAATAATAATAATAATAATAATAATAACAAGAAGAAGAAGAAGAAGAAGAAGAAGAAGAAAAAGAACGTTAAACGTATAAACATTGTAAATAGTGAAATTATGAAATTCTTTGCCGCATTATTGGAAAAATACATTGAGTATTTTTCAGTTAATTATACATATACATAGATATAGGAGAAAGTGCCAATGGGATTGTCAGAATGAGAGGAATTGTCGAATTTGTTAGATGATGAGTTTGCTGTGTGGCACGCTTGGTATCCCGCGTCGCACGAGAATAAAAACCATCAAACGATGCCGCCCCGCACGCTCTTTTGCTCTCTCATTTTATTTCACTATATATATATCATTGCATCTTTCTCAATCTCACTGGGATATGACGATCGACAGTCTGCGGCATATCGCTCTTGCTTTAACTCGCTGATGCAGGCAAAACTTGCTCTCATCATCATCATCATCGTCGTTGTAGTCGTCGTGCGGCTTACATCGACCACATATTCACGTTAAACCTTCGACTGGCCTTGTCTGATGCGTGTCAACGTTTGAAACTTTTGAATCCCCACTTCACTCAAAACTCCAAAAAAAGAAACTAAAATTTGTGGGTAAAATATTTATTGGTCAATTTTTTTATTTTTCATTTACGTTTATTTTTTTATTTTTTAATTTCTTTATTTCTGTTCACATTAACTCGAATATTTTTTTCATGAGAAAAACCACAAAACTACAAAGTATAGATTTTTATTTGTCAGTGTATATGTATGAATGTGTACGTGTGTATCCGTCTGTGTTAAATGAAATTGGTGCAATTTTCTATCATGGGTTTGCCAGTCTGGTCACCGTTCATTAGAGAACGTAAAAGTCTATGAGAAATGACACGGGATAACGACACGTTTCAAGACACACCTGTCACCAGTCGCGTCGCGAGAGTATATCGTAGCAACAAATCGTAGAAACCGAACGCTTTCTTAGAAAAAGGAGGAGTGTGACCGTGGAAGAGATAAATAGAAATTTTGCTATTTTATCCTTCTATATACATAATGTAACAAAATTCTCAATCATTAGTTTTATATTTTTATTACTTTGTGATATAATTCTAAATATTTTTTTCCCTTTATTCACATATGTAATTTCATTTTTATACTGATACATATGTATGTTCGTTTGCTTGTTTGTTGATTATTTATTTTTATATAATTTTTAACCAGTTTGAAATGCTGTCAAAGTGAAAATCTACGTGTCACATATATACAGCTGCTGATATATATAATATACAAGAAATAATAATAGTTTTCTTTCATTTATGGAAAAGCTGTAGATGTCAAGATGAGGCTCTTCGTGGTCAAATCAAACGAGGTATTTTCTTATTATTTTTTTTCTCCCTTTTATTATTATTTTATTTTTTTTTTTTTTTGGGACTTTTTGAGACATCGTGTTCGCCCTTCGGCACAAGTGTCACTCCTCTTCGCGTGTGCTCTGTTATTATAGATACATATGAACCACAATAAGGGAAAGAAACATGTTTGGCGTTTATAATTTCAGACTTAAATTTAAAATATTGTTAAAAAATTTCTTTCCATCGAATGTACGCTCAAAAAACAACAAACGGGTGTGTGCAGTAGGCTTTTTTCCTCTTTCTCTATCTCACTTTCTACATATGAATAGCAGGTGAGTGAAAATTATTTCTACCATGCAATACTCATTAAATCCACATACTTATTTATATTTCATAATAACATTTTTTTTTTTTTTAATATTTTCTCAATGTTTAGGACCCATTCATTTACACATTGTCTATATTAATATGACACACATATGTCAAGTTATTTAATAAACAAATAAAAAAAAAAAATTATTATTATTCAATTTTTTTTATTTTTTTTAAAACCATCAAACCTTTATCGACTTCAAGTCTGCGATAAAAAAACGATAATAGCACACGTATATTTATATATTTATATATATATATAACGTGCACCGTCGGGGCCGCGATATCTAAAACCACGAGTAATTATCGTGAAAGAAAAAAAAAAATATTATATGTTAAAATTATCGTTATGTAACGAATATTAGGTACACAAATGCATATACATTTACAATATACACATTATATATTTGTATATACAATATACATATAAGAGTATTTTATTACATAAAATTTTTCCAATATTTTGTCACGCAATTTTTTATCCTCATTCTGCTGATAAACAGTAAAAATTAAAAAACAAATATATTAACATGACAATTTGTATTGTTTATAAATATTATATTGTGCGTGCTCATTTTTCTTCATGTTCAATTTTCCGACTCTCCTATATATTACTTGTGTGCACCTATATAGTCTATATGAGCTAGTGGTTTAAGATAAGCGTAAAATTGTTATTTCCCATAAATAGATGTGTATGTATTAGTAAGTATGTAGCGTGTGTTTATGTACATACATAGAAGACACGCGCGCATCAGTGTTTTAACTTGAAAACTCGCTGTGTTTTGCGCCGTGTTCGTAAACGAGCGGGGATGATTAGAAAATTAGAGCGCGTACGCGTTCTATCAACTAATTGCAAAGCATTACACAATCGTTAATACCTATAACACGTTTAACTACATTTTCCACATGGACATAAATGAATGTATGTATGTATGTATGTATGTACAACAGTTTTAGTATCAATTTTAATTCATGTTATAATTAATAATTTGTTTGGAGAAATTTAATTCTGTATTATTTATTTCATTTTGGAATTAATATATATTTTCGTGTATATAGCAAGGTCATTATATAAAGTGTAATGACATGATTAATTTGTTTAAATTGTTTTAATGACATTATGAGCTTGAATTAATATTTTTTTTTTTATTTTTAATTTTAATTTTACCAACTCGCAATGTCATATTAAATCGAATAAATATTATAATTTTCAATATAATAATACGGATATTATCAAATTAAATGTAGCATTTTTTTTTTTTTCATATTGTATATAAGTATTTTTATTTTTTATTAAAAAATAAAAATACAGACAAACTTTTATTTTTTTAAATGTTTCAAATTACTGTTCAATTCTCTCCCTCTCTCACCTTTATTTAACTATCCCAATTTTTTTTTTCTTCTCATTGTAACAGAATATATACATACACATATATATATATGTATATATATCGCTTGAACATTGAGATGAGAGATTCCAAGAATTATTTTGAAAAGTACCTACTATGGAATATTATCTCCATTTGCGTATGGAAATGATGAGCAATAAAACTTTACTGTTGCCAACTTCACTATAGTACATATAAAATTTTTATATACATATATACATTATAACATTTGCAAATGGCATAAGTTTCACTTCTTTTTCTTGCCAACAAAAATTTCAAATAACAATCGTAATAATACACAGTATAACGAATATTATTCTCCCTTCTCATAAAACTTTGGACTCTAAAGTCATTTTTAAACACCACACCTCTACAAAATACAGCATATATACATACATATATATATATCCTGCACACATATATAAATATAATAAATCCAACTCGAAAAAATAAATTTCCTTTGCACTGAATATTTAAATTATATATTCACATCAATAATACACATAGATATTCATATGTGAAGAAAACAACATATAAGTGGCTTAACATTCTAACTAATTGTAATTGCATCCTGAAGAAGTGCAACCACACACATAAAATATATTCACACACACACATATACATATATATCTATGGATATAGTCAACGTTGTAGATCATTAGTCAATGTGTTCCGGTTCCGGGAACAGACACTTATACTTTATATTATACCTACATCATGTGTATATATTTTATTTTATTGTATAAGAAAATGAATAAAGGACTAAAGCATCATAAAATTATATCAAGCACCGTCGTAAAATGCACGCCTGTAACAAGACAGTCTTTTGGTTAGGATGCGACTATAACCAAACGCTTGATTTGAAATCCCAGGAATAGAATACTCAAAATCATCAACCAACCTCTTTAAACATTATGTGTTATAAATATATGTATATATATAGTTATTGTATATACCTATATGTGAATTAATTTTTGCTACTTCTTTAAGAGGCCTAATATATACTATATAATATATATACAAACTCGTTGCGGCTGTGTTGTGTGTATTTATTGAGACAATAAACCGCAATTATGAGTATCAGAAGAGAGCGCTAACTAACCACGATCCAACGAGCAATTAATCGACTTTTTGTCAAGGTTTATTGCATGTATATATGTATCTACTATGGTATTATCCATCGTCAACATGTGGCACTATGATATTTGTTTAGAAATATAAATGTATTAATAGAATTGACGGAATATATATTTATTATTGCAGCTTGATTTTTTTTTTTTATCGAAATATCATTTAAGTGAAGTATTGGAATTTAATTTTTTTGGTTAGTGATATTTTTAATGATATATTAATATTTTTTTTATGTTCATTATAGTCGATTATATGTATTTAGTTTGTGAGATTTATAAATATATGTGATATATAAAGTAGTTGGAGGCAAGAGAAAGAAGGAAGTGCGTTGAGTTTATTTAAGTTACGATTGATCGATTTGATTTGATCTGTCTGTAAGTGTAGAATGATTATTATGGTACATTGACTATGGTTGAGTTGTAAAAAGTGTGATTTTATCATACTTATGGGATTGAGAGTACTAGTTATTGATAGCGGTTTGCGGTTCTAGGATAGTTATTTTTTTAGTGCATACTTATTCAGTCATGCGGCACGAAAAAATATATTACGTTAGTTATTTAAATTGAAAGAACGAATTTCAAGAGATATATAAATTAATAAATGAAAGAATAATTGTGTGTTTGAATTATTAAGAGATATAATGTGGTTAATGAATTCTACAGGATTTTTTTTTTCCCCGCTATTCAAAAACTTTTAATAGTGCAATTGAAGGTAAAAGTATATCACAGATATGAATCTTCTTGCATTCTCTTAGCGAAACATTTATAACTAATTGCCGAGGTATAAATAAAAGTAGGAAGAAATAATAATTTGTCTGAATGTCAAGAATGTTTTTATCCATCAGATCGACAGACAGTAATTAAGATTGAAGTAATTTCTTTTTTATTATATAAAATATCGAGAGAAATAAAACAGACTTGTACAATGGAAAAATAAAAAATATAATGACGAAATTCAATAACGTACGTGAGATGAAATTTGATTTTTTTAAATAATTATTTTCTTAGAATATTTCGACTGCACGCAAACATATTTCGAAAATATACAAATGCCAGAAGGCAAATTGTATATCTTCAACTAAATATATTTAACTCAAATAAATTCAGTATTAAAATTGACATTAAAAGCCAGAAAAAAAATAACTAAATACAAAATATTTATAATCAACATAGAAATAATAAGTAAATATATACAATTTATATGTGCAGAATATATATAAATTATTCTGCAATATAATTTTCAAAATAAATGATATAAAAATAAAATTACGACATTTATTGATAATCAAATCCCCATAAATTGATTTCAAAAATCATTTAAACCGTGACAAAATTATAAGATCAATCACACTTGATATAATTCAAACTTAAATATACACATACCCACATACAATTTACCTTTTCACACTGATAATTTTAGCAATTTATCATCCATCGTGTCTACACTAATTCACATTGAGGTAACAACCTTAATTATTATCATTCAACAATATTATTCTTCGTAAAAATATATCACATTATAATTCTCTCACCTGCAGCAGCTCTCCAACATCAACATCATCATCCATTACGTCAATCACATCGATCAAGCAAAGCAATTTTATATATATCCAAATCGTTTATATAGTGGCCCCACGAAAATAAGCTACATCACTATATAAATATATATAAGTATTTATATCTACATATTACATATAAATATATACATATAAATTGCTTCTTGATATCAACCTCATAAATTTTCTTTTGGTGAATATTATACAATATAATAAATATGTATATCCATACACATAATATAAGCATCACCATGTTTATATATCCATATAAAGGGCTTTTGTGTATATTATATACATATAAATAAGGAGTGTCCTCTCTCATTGGACGTATCACAATTCTAATGACTCGATGACTCAATCACGAGGCGTGTTCACGATTAACTGTACAATTTCGTAGGCGCCGCTGTAATAATAATAATTATTGTACGAATAATAATAATAATAATAATAATAATAATAATAATAATAATAATAAAATTTTAAATTAAATTTTTTTTTAGAAAAAAATTTTGGAAGCATTTTATATTTTTTTTTTTTGTTTATTTTTATTATGCGAATTTTATGTGGGGATGTAGATATATGTTGATATTATTTGAACTATTTTGAATTGGTTGTTTATTGTTTTTTTCTTTATTTTGGAGCAAAAAATTGTGAATAATATTTATTCAAGGAGAGTTTGAAATGATTTGAGTTTTATTTGTAGGATTTTTTTGTAATATTAATTATTATTTCAATATTGTAATTTTTTTAAACATAAATTTGAAAAAAAAAAAATTATATTTATGATTTGTGACAATTTTTTGTTCTAAAGAAAATTTTAATGCTGATGTCTCTGTGTTTTTATACCATCATTTTTTTTTTTTTTTAGTAGATGTAAAATTTCTTTTCTTGAATTTTATTTCAAGTAGTTTTGAGCGACGTTTTTTTCTTTTTATTTTATTTTATTCAAGTGTACAAATATAGATGCTTGAACTTCTGAGAAAACTGATGATCGTGACCACGAAGCGCTTTCTCTCGCATCGTATTTACGATTCTCATCATTGCTCTCAATTTTTTTTTTTACTCTTTTACCTCTGTGTATAATATAGTGACCAAGTAAAGACAAATAAAAAAAATGAGATGAAATATATAAAACGAAATAAAATGAAAAATGAATAAGTAAGTACAATATTTAAGAATCACAGATATATAAAACGAAAGAAAGGCGGAAATAACTATAATAGACATCCACATGATTATATATTATATATTTCTCGTACATACACACATACATGTCTGATCCAGTAATTGGAGCTGAACAAGTATTATGCAGATGAAACTGATCTCCTTATTTCAAATCAAACATTTCACAAATACGAAAATGCAAAAATAAAAAAATAAAAAATATCCATAAATATAAATATTAAAAATTATAAAAAATTATCAACACAACATCACTCATAATTTCCACCACGATAAGAACATACATAAACAATTATTATATATTTATCTATTATTTATCATTCAATACATATAATAAATAATATTATTCATAAATATGTCAATTTAAAAATTGATAAAAAATAAGAAAAAAAAAATAAAGGTTAAGAGCAAGTGCTCTCTTACTCTTCTATATCTGCATGTATAGATCCTTTACATCCATGAATACATAGGTACATACATGGATAGATACAGAATGAGAGAGAGAGAGAAAGAGAGGGAGCCCCACCTTCGCGAGAACCAAGAGCGCGTCAGGACAGGCCCGTCGAATGTTAACGAGACCGACGCAACGGCGGTGGGGCAAGAAGGTGCCTCTCAGCACATAACCTCGACTAACCTTACCTAACCTCCACTCCCGGGGGCCGCGAGGCCGGCGATGCCTGCGTATGATTTCTATCGAGGCAGCCATTGGTCGAACAACTACGCCCGCCCGCTCTCACTTCCCTCTCATCCGCCTTATTCGTGACTGCTTATAAATAAAATTAAAAATAAAAATATATCCAAGTATGTATATATATTAATCGAAAAATAATTAATTTACAGATCATTTGTATTGATGAATTTTTATTCAATTCAAATTCAATTTATAATTAATAATTATTATTTTTATTATTATTGTATATTCGAATGCATTTTATATTGTAATTATATTCATGTTTATTATTGATATGAAGAGATATAAATTTTGGTTCGATTATGTCGTGATGGTAATTTTTTTTTTTGAGAGAAAAAAAAATAGGAAATATATCTTTGAGGTCGGGAGTCACATGGGGATCAACAAGGGATTTATGCGGCACGTTCTTTTATATCAGCTGGACCACTTTATATATATGTATGTATGTATTGTATATAAGTGGAAGAATTGAGAAAACGATTGAGTATAACAGAGAGCAATTTTCTGGCCAATAGATCCTTGAATCTATATACGTCGTCAAGTTGCCCTTTGCCCGCGTGACCGAGGAATATATAGAGCCGCCTAATTCCCTCTTTTAGTAATTGATATTATTATACAACGCGCGGTCCCTCCCATTATGTTATAAATGTTACACGACTCGATTAACCTCCCGCCGGTCTATTTCCAATAAATCCTCCCCATCTGTGTCTCTTATGTCTATTATTTTTATTTTCATTTTTTTTTTTTTTTTTTTTTTTTTTTTTTTTTTTTTTTTTTTTTTTTTTTTTTTTTTTCATTCGTCAAATATATGATATGACAATATGTCTCATTAAAAAATTTATTGACCTTTATAACTTTGATGTGATTCAATTTTTGTTCATAAAAAATACATGTTTATGTATTTATATTTATTTGTTTTTTAATTTATTAAATTCAAAAATTTTTTTGCAATAAAAATCTTTAAAATTCAATTTTATTTCGAGTATTTTTTCCCTTAATTCACAAAATAAATTTACATCCCCAAATAAATTATAAATTTTAATCCAATTATTAAATTAAAAAATTTTTCGAATTTTTTGCTATAAAAATTTTTAAAATTCAATTCTATTCTGATTATTTTTTCCTTTTATTCATAAAATAAATTTACATCCCCAAATAAATTATAAATTTTAATCCAATCATTAAATTCAAAAATTTTTTGAATTTTTTGCTATAAAAATTTTAAAAATTCAATTCTATTTTGATTATTTTTTCCTTTAATTCACAAAATAAATTTACATCCCCAAATAAATTATAAATTTTAATCCAATCATTGAATTAAAAAATTCTTTGCAATAAAATATATTAAACCAAGAAAAAGATTTTTTTTAATTTTGAGAATTTGAATTAAAAGTAAAAATATATTGAGTAAAAATATATTAAGAGCAGAAATTTTTTTTTCTTTACTCTTATGGTGGTTTTATCAGTCTTTTGGAGATGATGAGAAAGGAGAGAAAAAAATATTCGCCATTTTGTTAGTCGAGTCGTGTGTGCGAATTGAGGGACGAAGATATTGGAAAAAGCAGAGGAAGACCATGAAGCGTTGCGATCATGTACACGTGAATATATACATATATATATGTATGTGTGTATATAAAGGGATGGATATGTACATATATAATATATAGATGCGATGGAGAAACGTGAATTGTACAAGGGCAAAGTGGGACAGTGAGAATATATACATATATATCGTGATGAAAATAAGAAAAAAAAATAATTACGAAAGATAAAAGAAAAAAATTATTTTCCCATTTTATTTTTATTGGACGCGTATATACGTTACGACGAAATGGACCGTTCGTCGCGTTTAATCATTGTTATTACAAAGCGCTCAGAACCGTTCGCACACGCGCGCACTATACACCACGTCGTCGCGTCTTCTTTCACCCGCCTCTTCGTCCTCTTTCGCGCATCATCCACCTTCACCCCCTCGGCTGTCTCCCTCGTCCACCCGTGACGATATAGCGAACTCGCTCGAGGAATTGCAATTTATTTTTTATCACCAATCGCATGGCGAACGTATAAACGAAAATACAAAAAAAAAAAAAAAATTAAATAAATAAAATACGTGAGAAGAACATGAGAATAAAATAAGAGAAATGAAAAAAATGTATTTTATTTTAAAGCCAAATTCTAACTCCCACGTTTATATTTTTTATTTTGTATATTATTTTGGAATAATTTTATTTTATTTTTTTTTAAATTGAATTTATGCATTTCTTGTTTGAATTGTTTTTGTTTTTGTTTTCAACTAAATAAATTAAATAAACTTTGTGTGTATTTTTTTTATTTTTTATTTATTTAATAGTTTGTTTGTTTGAGGGGGAAAAAATAAATAAACTATATATACGTCAACAATAACAATAATTCGAGGAATTAAAATTGGATAGACCGTGCGCGGTCACGCTAATGTCAATAATCATACCATGGCAATCCATTACTGCGAAAAATACTCTTTATAACGCGCAAAATTCTAGGGTTAAAATTTTGCGTTATATACTCCATCAGACACAATCTGCAGCCATTTTAGTTGACCCATACCAAAATATACGTCGTCATCTGTATATAGATACTGGTAAAAATCTCATTATTATTTTTTTATATTATTATTTATCGGTATGAGGAATTATATATTAAATTTATTTTGAGCCTAAAAAATAAACGCATTTGAAACGATTTAAAGGATAGAAATTAATATACACTTATTATATATTAAAATAAAAAATAATATTATTCTTGATGTAAAATATAAATTCATCTCAAAATTATATTAATTTCTTATTGTCTTCAATTAATTTATCCCTTTGAGAATGTAAAATAATTCACAGAGTCACTTAAATATCACAAAGACACAATTATTAACCGTCTCATTTCACAAAAGCTTCCTAAAGCGTTGCAAAGTACAATGCTAATGGCACTTGTACTACCTCAGCAAGAAGGAAATATATTGAAAAGCAAGTTTAACAAAAAAACTGTTGATTTTCCACCCTGAAAAAATTATAAATATATATTTATCACCACTTTCTCAATATTCATCATCTCTACAAACTTGCCATTAAATATCTCAATACATCAACAAGTATTCCACTAAAGACATAGCTCATCAACTCTTCCATAAACAATTATAAAACCTCACTAAACAAATCGACTAAAAATAAAACAAAAAAAAAATAAATAAATAAAAAATTTCATCTTAGCTAATTTTTTTCTTCCTTTCTATAATACAATTTGGCAAAAGCCACTATATAGTTTCACTTCTCCTTTATACTCCCTCCCTCATTCTAACTCTCACCACTATTTTAAGAACAAGAAATTTCAAAATTCCACCGCAGCAGTAAAGCGCATCATCCACATCCTAATTCGATTCGTATATAACCTCATTATAATCTTAGAAGCCACTTCTATATATCTCTCGTCTCCACCATCAATGGAGAGTTTAGTGCCTCTAACCTGGCATTAATCTAAATGCAAGATTGAGAGTAACATTATGATATGCCATCCAACAGCAGAGTTAGCTAAAAGACTGAGATAGAAAAGGACATACATAAGTATACATGTATATAGGATAGATGAAAATTGAGCTAAAAGAGGAGGCGATCACGCTTTAGTTCTCGTCGTGGAGCCCACTTTGAATTCTAAAGGAGTTGGACGCGGGATATTATGTTAATGTGCGTTGCCGATCACATTACAATAGCTTTATAGATATAATGGAGACAGAGTGAGCGAGAAATATAGTAAAGAAATTCTAGTGTAAAAGAGAGAAGAGAATATTCCTCTGTAAGTCGCTTTCATTCGCGCAGCCCTCGCACTTTTCAACCCTGAAGAGAAAAAAAAATAAATAAAAATACAAAGTGATAGCAAGGAAGAGAGAAGAGGCAGATGATGAGCCACCGGTTGTCTGCTGTTTTCATTCCCATACATAATATACGTTATTAAAAAAAAATATATACATATATATACATATATAATAAATAGATTAAATAAAATGGACAAACGATGCAATTTATATGCAGAGTCACAGTGGATAAATTGTTTATATGAAAAAATAATGTGAAAGATGAATAAAGGGGGGGAATAATTCATTTACTGGACGCATGTTTACAACACATTGATGTTATATTTGGTTATGCGTATATGTATATATGTATATATATGAAAAAAAAAGGAGAGAGTCCGAAAGAGACAAGAAAATTAATACAACATATTTTGCTGCTGATGGTGAATAAATTTATTCGAGTTCAATATTCTGATCATACTTGTGAATTATTAATTTTTTTTTTGTTTATTTATTGAGCTATTTATTTGTTTATTTATTTTTGCTATTAAACCTCCTGCAACAAAAAAAATAAGAGTGATTGAATATTATTTTTAATTTTTTATTTATAAGTAAATTAAATTTCTAATATTAAAATATAAAAGTTTTTATTTTTGGTGTATTTTATTTATTTTATATTATTTTTTCTTCATCATTGCTATAATTTGATTCGAAATTAATGCTTCATTTTGAATTTATATATTATATAAAATGCTATGTACACGAGGTGAATGAAAATCATGACGATGTGAAAGAATAATCGACATTTTGCGGAGGGTTAAAATGAGGGGTGTGTGGGTGGGTTCGGCTACTGAGGGATCGTTGTTGCCATGGTGACACCAAAGCCAGTCCTCCCAGCGCGCATTCACTCACTCTTACTCTCTTTCATTCTATCTACATCTCTTTTCCTCTTCGTCGTTACTAACCTCGCCGCAATACGATCTATAATACTCGTAGAAACACATTGAAATAGCCATTTGTCACGATATAACTACACAAAAAAGGAAAAAAAAATACACAGCAACATTAACTTTATTCACTAATCATTACAGATAAAATCACTTTATATATTCAGCTATTTAATTATTACTTCACCATCACGCAGTAATGAAAGAAAGTATTGATAGAATCATACAAATATTTAGTGCCCATTTTTAATTATATTTTTTTACTTAAAGAAATAAATATAATTACGACACTATGACTGCGAATAATTAATCAATTGTGGCGTTCATAAATATTTATTTTACTGTAAATATCGCTGCAACAAGGTGTCAATATAATTATTCACTTATCAATATAATAATTGAAGTTTAAAGAGTCAATTAACCCTGTAAATAATCCACGGAACAACAAAGACTTATTAACTATTTTTTTTTATTTAAATATATTTATGAATGAAATATAAATATCAAATAAATATCTTTTAGGAAAAATTTAATAATAAAAAATGAAATTGTATCATAATTTTATCAATATTTAGTGTTGATATTAAAATCAACTATGAAAAATAGAGAAAAAAAAATTATATTAAATACTCAACCAAATATTTATTACAAACAATTATATTTAATTCCTACATTTTTTTTTAATATATAAATCACAACCTCAACACAAAGATTTTAGTATATTTTATTAAATCACGAATATGAAAATAAAATAGTGAATATAAAATGAAATATATAATTTGGATATATTTTTTCTTTCTTTCATAAAATAAAAATAATAGAAAAATTAATTCTCCACATCAATCATCTCCAAATACACACATGTATGTAGCGAGAAGAATGATTCCACGACTGTAGATTCAATCACTCGTATAAACTCAAGTACCAATGTGAAAGTGTCGCCCGACAGAGCACCCTATGCGGACGGGTTGAAGTACTTTTGGGTGGATAACGACGAACCACCAAAGAGAAAAGAACGACAGTAAACTAAAGAAATAAGAAGAATAAGGGAGAGAAAAAAATATGCATACATATATAATAAATTTGTTCCCTCGTTGAATCCTATATATATATAGTCAACAGTACTTGAACATATAAATCGTAAAGTGAAACTCCCCTATATGACTAATGCGCTGGAAACAATTGTTTTCTTGCAATTGTACAATTTTACTGTATTGTGTTTACAGTATAAAAATTCATTCATATAATACGCACGTTACAACTCGTCTATACACATAATCCAAAGTTAATCGAGATAATAATTTAATTTCAATACAATTCCATCGATTTAACAATAAATATATACACACAATAATAAATGAAAAATATTTTATAACAATTAAATTGTTCTCAATTATTATACAAGGATCAATTTGAAATAAGTGTGCAAAGTCACAAAGCCATCGTGTAGGCGAGAACCAATAAAAAGTCGTTGATACAGATCACAAATTATAAAATTGATCAATTTAATTAAAAAAAAAAAAAATAATAAAAATACTACAAATATCAAATTAATTTTCCAATTTTTTTACTCATTTATTTTATAATAAAATAAATACTGAAACATAACAATAAATAGTCTGAATTATATTCTCCAATTTCCACAACAAATTAATATTATAATTAAACCTACAAAAAATAATATTTATATTTATTGTCTCAGTATTTTTTTTTTTACAATCAAATTTATATTATTATTTTTCTCAATCTAGGTAAATTAAAATTCTAAAAGTTTCATTTTGCTCTAACATCCCCGTGTGTATACACGTTATCGTAAAGGTGTGCGTGCACGAGCCTGAAGAGTTTCTTTTAAAATATATACACGTGCATAAAATATATATACGTGTATATAAACAAATACATATGTACATTATATATAGAGGATAAACTTGTATATATGGTTCTATCTACCATGCACGATCGGCTCAGCGGCTGCATATAGGCCGAGACGAGAGCGGCACGTCATTATACGCGCGCCGGAAAGCAAAAAGAGAAGTCTAAACGTGGCAGAAAGTGCCAGCCAATGGCATTCACCGCGCTAATGAATCCGAACTGGCTTAGCCAATCGGTGAGAACGCAGTTTATACAAGCTTATATATAGCTCCTTTTCTCTTTCACTCTTTCGCGAATCTATACAGCATTTTAATACCCTCATTCTCTTGCCAACTGATGCGCGCGGCCACACAATCGCGCATATGTACCTAATGTGAAAGAAAAAGCTATCGAGATAAGAGCGAGTAGAAAGTATTGCTGGAATAATAATAGTAAGATAAAGGAAACGAAAACGAAAAAAAAAAAAAGCGTACAAAGAACGAGAACTTGATGGAAAAACTTTTCACCTTTAATTTTATTTTTATTTCCACTTTTTTTTTTTATTTCATTCCTTCATTCAAAACTCTTAAACTTTGTGAGTTCTACACATTTGCAAAAGTTTCTTCCTGAAATATATATCTATAAAAGCTGAGAAATAAAATATAAAAATATAATATTTAATTTATTCCCTTTGTTTCAATAATTTATATTCATAAATTATACAATGACGTTATATTAAAATATAATTACCATTTTATAAACCAACGAATATATACTATACTCTTCACACGTACAATTTTTATATCTATTGTGAATTACATATTACATGTATATTCATATATATATAATCGACATCATACGCATGAGATTATCAGGCAAATACATGTTTCAACGTGTCTTGATGAATGCAGATATAAACACATTTATATATTTATTTTTTCAAACATATATTACATTCATACATATCCAAGTGCGAAGGGAAACATTTCGCTGATGATATTTATCATTTTTATCATTGCATCATCAACATCTTACATTTAAATATAAATATACCTACACTTGTATATAAAATAAAAACCGCAAGATCAAACATAAACATAAATATAATTCCCTTAATATAAAAAATAATATAAAAAACAAAACATTTTTTTCTTTCTATTATATATTTTATATAAATATATTTTTTTATCTTTGCCTTTTCATTCAACGACTTTGATACTGCAGCGCGTCCTCGAACGTTATAGCACACGAAGGTCTTAATATATCTTATTCCTTCCTGTCGATATGTAGACGAGCTGTATGCTTGCATATAAAAGCATAATGCTCACGTGATAGACGCTCGTATATGCGCGTATCCATGGTCACGTTTGCATCTATATACGCTTTATATATATATGCATATATGTATGTATATATTTATGAAGGTATCTACATATATGCAGCGAGCAAAAGTGTGTATATACGTACGAAGAACTGTCGAGCGGAGTCAGAACCTACAAGCGGAGGGCTATCATTATGGCGGCTGTAGACACTCCCTCCTTATCGCTGGGTTCCAACGCGAGTCTCGGGCCTACATATACGCTCGCCATCATTATTATTTTCCGCGGCAACTGAGAGACAGTGCACAACACACACACACACTGCGAGGGTTACACCCTTTTCGTATTCTTTCTCTTTTTCTTTATGAGTGTAAATGTATCTGGACGTATGTTGAACCATTATCGGTGTGTTTCTCTTTCGTTTCTTTGAGAAATATATATATGTATTTATGTAGAACTACATTCATATCTCGATCATAAGGAACCAATCCCGTGACTTGTTACCTCCTGCATGTAAAATATCGTCCTTATTTTAAAATAAAGTTATAATATTGTAAATGAAAAGAAAAATTTTATTTATTTATTTTTCTCTTTGTATTTTTTTTTTTTTTT
>JAQQBS010001424.1:4770652-4803699 GCA_030347275.1 Microctonus aethiopoides
GGATTTTTCATAGTGAATTGGAAAGTATTATAACAAAAACTAAAATGGCTATTATGGTATAATAATATTCCAGGAATATGAAGATGTTATTGGACTGCAAGAGGAAAAAAAATGTGTCAATTAATGTACTTCTTATATAATTTGCATTTTTACTACGTCCTTTTGACCATGCCTGCAATATAATCCTCAGTTTATTTGTTATTTTTTGTTTAATTTTTTCGCTACATGTACAATGAGTGTTTGTGTAAACAAACAAAAAATTTTATTCTTTTATTTTCATTCCAATAAACACGATAATTTGTTGACCCTGCAAATGTAATAAAGCTGCAGAGAGACCAATTGTCGTAATTCTAATGACTGATGCAAACTCATCCATCGCACATGCAATTGATTTTTTTTTTCACAGTTGAAGTAAGCGTTTTATGTCAATGTAATGAACTCTTTGTATATTTGCAAACCGAGTTTAACTAGCTTCCAGAGCTAGTCAATCAGTTAGTATACAACTGAAGCTGACAATTAAGGGGAAAAAAAAATTATTGCAGTTCTATTATATAAATTAGCTCACATGTATTTATAACCCAAGTTAATCCGTGTATACATCCTTTTATATATAAGTACACACATACCTGTAAATATATACATGTATATTATATATATATACATACTTATACAATGTGTATTTATTTATAAATTCATGTAGAGAAGTCGATAAAGCTCGGGGTGTAATCGCGAAACAAAGTTTTCGCTGGGCGTTAAATTCTCAAGTCAGCCATCATTACAATATATTTTACAGTAAAACTATAGCTATGTACTTCTCATTCAGAAATATATACAAATGCAGATGTTACTTTTTATGAGCACATTTACATATGCATAATGATACAATTTGCATTCATACAAATTGCAATTATATGTAATATATTGTCTACATATCCGGGATAATATACTTATAAGTATTAAGTAAAACCGCCACAAAAACACGGAATGACCGAACGTAGTTGTAAAATTGATAAAAAATAAAAAAGAAAAATATTCAACATTTAATATATAATATTTTAATTTAAAAAATATTTCTGTATCAATTTAAATTAATGACGAATTTGTCAATCATTTTTTTTTTGTTTAGTGAATTGTGCTATTTTATTTTCTAATCAGATAATTTTTTGATTTAGTTATATACATCCGACGGAATATAAACAATTGGATTTTTTCTATTGAAAAAATAAAATAAAAATTTTTATATAACTTTCCATTATTTTTTTTTTTCTCAAACATTAAAAGTCCATTGACCTTGATCATAATCACTACCCTGATTAACTCTATATCCTTTCCCTCCCTCTGTCTTTCTCCCACCCTCTCACTCGCTCACTCGTTCATGCTACAATTTCCCAACGTACATTGTATATAAATATACAGCATGATGTCATCACACTATAAAAAAAAACTGCAGACATAATAATATCCACGTTTACAATAATAAAATCACACATTAATTCCCGCTTACATACTCATACATATTATTTAATTTTCCAAACTAAAAACCATTAAAACACAGCACCATTTCCATTCACAAACGACTATTTAAAATAATTCCCGTCATCGCCATTCACATTTATGTAAAAACATCACAAAAATAACATAAAAATTTGATTAAAAATTCATATGTAAAAAGAATTTTTCTTCAACGAAATAAATTTTACATCTTCAATCAAACTAAAATAAACAAATTGAAAAATATACAAAAAAAAAAAAAATAGTAAAACAATTTAAATCTATAAATATATAAATATATTTAATTTATTTACACGGAATATGAACTTTGCACAGACAGCATGTGACAATCCGCTCGCATCGAGGACCGGAGACTCTATAAGGTGGTGTTCCATCCCCCAATAGTGGGGCCGGCGCTGCGGACCCGCCGCTGCAATCATTCTGGTAATGATTGTCATTACTGAGAACGGGAGGGCGAATGGGCCACAAGCACAACCAGAATAAGTGAGAGCAGCCTATGCTGTAATATACCTCAAATAAGAGAATCAGAGGGAGATAAAGTACATATATAAATATATATTTATACATCTACCTATATATATATTCTTATATATACACACATACATAGGTGTAGATATATACATGAAATAAACTGAGTGAATGAGTAAGCGAGACGAGATGATGTAAAACGACGACGTTGTCCGACGGCCTCGACTAGTTTAAAAAGAAAAATAAATAAACAAAATACACTACGTCAATAAATCAATTTATAAACTTAAATATATTTATACATAATGTATCGTCTTATAATGCATTTAAATTAATTAATTTAATGTAAGAAAAATTATTTCTGTTATAAATACAATTTATATTTTTATTTATTTGAAAAATTTTCTTTTTTTTTTTTTTTAATATCTCAGAGATAGAAATAAAAAGAGGATTTAACTGCTTCGATGAAAGCGTAGTTCAAATATATGTATATATATAATGACAGTTCACATGTGAAGAGAAAAAAAATGTGTGTACGACGTCGCACAGCATGGCTTGATGAGCATCCATTCATTATTTTATATACATACGAGAGTGTGTCGCATTCACGTGCGTTCATCGGTGGAATAAAGTGCGAATGCGAATTAACCTGAGATGCCCGAATGATTTCTTTCAATGGAAGATTATATACACGACCACCTGAATAATAAAAAAAAAAAAAAAAAAAAAAAAAAAAAAAAAACAGATAGAATATATATAAAAATGATGAGAACTCACTTTTAAAATTTTGTCCCTTTGATTCAAGAAAGAAAAAAAAAAGAAAAAAAAAAAAAGATTGAAGTAAAATTACTCTTCCTTCACGGAAGTCACTCAAGTTCCCTCTGGCATTTTAATGACCATAAAAAGAACACTTTCTTTCTTTTTTTCATACTGGTTCATTCTTGTTCATATATATATATTTTTTTCTTCTTTCGTTGATTTTTTTTTTGTTATACTTTTTCCTTGAGAAATGAGTGTATGTATAGGGTTTGAGGTCGAACATCAAAGCCTTCAACAGATATCACGGCAGTGCCTTTCATGGCTATAACATTATCGCATTACTTCCGCGTGGCCATAAGGGTCATTTTCCTCACACCCCATGATGATTTGAGGGCAACCGAGCCATTGCCATCACCATACTACACATACTCTACATACGCGTATACATCTATATAAATATATCCCTCGAAATTTCGTGCACACAATTCTCTATGTACAATTCGACAGCGCATCATATACCATCAGCTCTCAATCGCAAATACACGTAGACAAATTGATGAATTGTATCAGCCATTGTGCCATGTGTCTATATATCTACCGCAAGTGAATTCAGACATATCAAAATCTAAATATATAAAAGACACTTGAATAAATTTACCCAACGCATTATTATATAAATTTTTTGTATTTTTCAATTTTTTTATTTTCCCTTTTTCATCACCACAATTGAAAATGATGACGCGCGATTTTTTTTTAAAACACTTAAATATATTTTTCATGTGTAAAATTGTTGGTGAAACGTATTTTGTTTTATTGCAAGGGAAAAGAAAGTGCTTCAAGTTATATATGTACGTGTATATATATAAGTTATAGAGTAAAATACGTTAAAATTACGTTGTAAAAGATGTATATGTAAGAATATATACATATGTATTTGTATGTATGGGTGAGCTTTCACGATAAATTTTCCAACCGCAATATAGAAGGTCTCGCGGCCCGATTATCTGTAAAGCGACGTTTACGAAACCATTAGAGCCTCGATATGACAACGATTCGTGAACAAATGTATATATACGAGACGTGTCGTCATCGTCTGGATAGTATAGACAACACAATTCAACTCAACTCAACTCCACGAGCATCGGTCCGAGATATCACCAAGCGTTATTTCACATCGTGGAAATATTACGACGAATGATCGTGGTCGCACAACACAAATGGCACTTCGGCTGACAGTTATAAGAGTGTTTCCTCTCGCGTTCACTCACTTACTCATCTCATCTCAAACTCTTTAACAATCTATCTCTCATTCACTCTATTGCTTTTCACCATTCAACATCATCGTGAGCCTCGCCTTCTGCATTAAGCACTCTACCAACCGACAATTTACGATACATTTGCAGGAGCCACACGAGACATGAGGTTGGGATAAATTCAAGAAAGATAAGCGCTCATGCATATATTGTCTAATCTTCTTTTTTCACGTTAGAATATATGAATACGCCATGGAAAATGATTTTTTCCTGGGTGTTATTGATAAATGTAATTTTAAATATTTGATTAATAATATAAAAAATTAAACTGGTGAAATTTTTTAGATTAATTATTAGAATAAATCTGATAATTCCAATGATAAAATTTATTTTATATAAATCTTCTGGTTGGTGGAGAGAAACGTCAAATGTGTAAGCCAGTGAGTTCATCAACGAGGGTAATGGTTGTCATGGGGATGGAGTACGCACGTACCGCCCCTTCATCGACTCAATATATACGCACCCTTGCACATCAAGCTCTCTCACTTACTCTTTTGCTGTATCTTGTTGTGTGTATATACATATAAAATAATATCTGTATGCCCATTTCATGGACTATCTGTCTATATATTCGTTATTCACCCTCCACAAGCTTTTAATCCACGAGAGGACATGACAATAGTTGACTATTCCATTTAAAAATTCGCACATTATATCGAGTATATGTGTGAGATGATATAACAATGTTCAACATTGCCATCACCATCACCAAAAGAAGGAGAAGGATATATGGAAGTAAAAAGCTATTGGACGTTTTATATTGTTAGCATTGTGAAAAAAATAAATAAATAAATAAATAATTGTAAAGAAATATTTGGATAGCGAAAATTATGCTTCATTTATTTATAAATAAATTAATAATTGTAAATAAATATTTTAATAGCGAAAATTATGCTTTATTTATTTATAAATAAATTAATAATTGTAAATAAATATTTTAATAGCGAAAATTATGCTTTATTTATTTATAAATAAATTAATAATTGTAAATAAATATTTTAATAGCGAAAATTATGCTTTATTTATTTATAAATAAATAAAAAATTGTAAATAAATATTTTAATAGCGAAAATTATGCTTTATTTATTTATAAATAAATTAATAATTGTAAATAAATATTTTAATAGCGAAAATTATGCTTTATTTATTTATAAATAAATAAAAAATTGTAAATAAATATTTTAATAGCGAAAATTATGCTTTATTTATTTATAAATAAATTAATAATTGTAAATAAATATTTTAATAACGAAAATTATGCTTTATTTATTTATAAATAACTTAATAATTGTAAATAAATATTTTAATAGCGAAAATTATGCTTTATTTATTTATAAATAAATTAATAATTGTAAATAAATATTTTAATAGCGAAAATTATGGTTTAATTATTTATCGATTATATTCCAAATAATTTAGCTAATTTGGAATAATTGTTAATTGTTTTTTAATTCAGAGTTTTTAATAAAAATTTACTTCTCATTTTATAATAATAAAAATTGTAATTATTATATAATTAAATTTATTATTCATTTCATCTCGTGAATTTTTCTTCATTAATAAAATTGTTTTTTTTTCTTCTTCAACCATTACAATGAATGAAAATTCGTCGAGTCATGAGAATATATGCGTAGAATAGCTAAATAGATGAAGAATATATAACGATGCATTCGATTGAGAGAAACGTGTCGGAAATGGTGGTTTTTTTCCGTAACACAATTTAAATACATATATAATCCCTCCTCCCTTTGATGCATTTAAACACTCGTAATGATCCCGTTTAAAAGAGAGAATAATCTTTAAATCACTCAGCAATGGACCACGGCTGCTACTTTTATCCTTTGGTCCATTCTTATTCACCTTCGTTGCCGCATTTATCCACTTATATATCTCAGCGTACGATCTCGTTCGCACGAGGGTATACACGCATTCAATGATTACAATCTACACTGTATACAGTGATCGGTGATGTACGGTAGATTTTTAAAATCCAATCCGACTCAACTGGTGATGGACGGAAGTGACTTTCCACAGTCGCGCACTAGTCAATAAATTAATCCTTCTAACCATACATAATACAGTAGAGTTACTTGTGCTATTTCTTCCAAAAAATTCCCTCTCAAATCCCAATTAACCAATACCCAATAGTTAATTATTCACTGGCAAAAAAATTAAAAAAAAAAAATATTTCAATATTTAAAAGAAAAAAAATTTATTTTAAATTTTCAATTCATTTTTCCTGCAAATGGTGAAGTTAAAAAAATGTCTGAGAAACGTATTAACATAAATAATATAGAAAAAGAAAATAAAAATCAATAATAAATATATATAAAAAAATAAATAAATAAAAAGAGACATATATGTTATAAGATATAGTAATTACCTATATACTATATATCTGAAGATATTAAATCTAGGTCACAGAAGGTCGAACAACTCGTCATTACCTTTTATATTTTTTTCTTTCTTGTTTTCTCTGTCTCATTTGCTTCTACCTTTCCCCCTTGAGAGAGTTTCGCTCTCCCTCATTACTTCACGGACGGAAAGACCCGTAGAACCTAATTGGAATTAATTAACGGCGAAGAGAATAAACGTACCTGTGTATATACGGACATACACATACATTATATACATACAAATATGTATATAGAAGTTGCACGAAGCTCATCGCCCGTCTCAGCTTCTTTTTTTTCTTTTAAACCATATCTCATTGCTTCTGTTGTATAATGAATTCTCTTTACTCTTTTTGTTTTTTCTCGTTTATTTATTTTTTTCAGTAGGATCGATTAGCTACCAGTGAACCAAGACAATGAAAAAGAGAATAAAAAATTATCGTAATAATGAATTTAAAATTATCACAAAAAAGTGAATAAATTATATACAAAAAAAAAAAATAAATAAATTTCTGACTGGATTATAAATAAATATTATTATTTATAATTAATATTCTTAATAATTTGTTATTTTTTAACATAAATAAAATTCTATCGTATAAATATCTAAATGTTAATTAATAAATACACAATTATTCTCATTATAAACAAAGTAAATTAAAATATTCTTCAAAATAAGAATATATTATTATTAATCATAATAAAAAATTAATTTTTATCCCGCACCCTATTTTACATATATAAAATAAATTATTTCCAACGATACGATTCATCAAGCTGTACATCACAACTATATAAGACGATCAAGTCATACGAGAATAAATCGCCTCGCCCACCAGCAAACGCCGGCGCCGTTCTTCCTCTCTTTTCTCTTACACTCTCACTCTCTTTACTCTTTTTATCTTCAACTCCTTTGCTCTCCCTCTGGCATTCACCTCCCTTTATCTCTGTATACATAAATACAGTTTAAACGACAAAGCAACAACGATATAGTGTGGAGCGCCGATCGTGGGAGATTTCCCTACAGGCACGGCCAAATAGAGAGAGCGCAAAAAGACGCAAGGAGAATAAACCTGCGTCACGCCCGACAATTATTTACATACAGGGCGATAACGCGCTTTAATTTATGCTAATTCATTGCATCTAAATTGTTGCTGTATATATAAACAAAATACAAATGCATTCATAGTGCCAACCATCAGCAGCCACACTTATTTTATATATACCCTCTCTTTTTATATTCTAAATCGTCGAACATAAATATATATTTTTATTTTACTTTATATAAATTAGCATTCAAAGAAAAATAGATTTTTCTTGAATTTACTACACTTAAAAATGCTATTGAAAATACTTGAAATATTTACATTACATTATAATATAAAAAATAAAATATTACAATAGAAAATAAATGAATTATAATGAAATACCACAATATAAAATTTAATATATATTCCTGAGAGCAATTTTCATTTGTTTATATCAATGTAAATTTTTTTTCCACAACTGACATAAAAAATAAATGTATTGCAAAAATAAAAGATCATATTTGCTTCGTTTATAATATTTATTTATTTATTTATTTATTTATTTATTTATTTATTTATTTATTTTTTTCCATATCTTTTCCGACTTCTCATCAGCACAAAGGTGATACTCGCGGGTATACAAACGTGTTTGGTGTGTCACGATACAAGTCACGACAAGAAACGAACGCGTGCGATGAGAGAAATGACCAAGAATATAAATCCCTGCGGCATATAATTGTCAGCTACCTGACTGTATGTATATAGTTACCTAAACTATGTAGACAATTTTATGTTAGACATACGTACAGTATATATACATAGGTATATACATATAAGCGGGTTTGTATGTGGCTTTTGAACTTCTCGCTACCTCGAGCACCCCAGGCCATCTCGACATCCATCATCATGGACCACCTCCGGTGACACACATACAAAAATAAAACTTGTACACACGCAAAGCTGATGAGATTAACGCCATTATATTATTCTGTATCTATGTGTCTATCTGTGTGTGACAGTACTGATATAAAGAAATAATTTCAAAGCGCATAATGATGTTTTAAATAAATTGTTTACTCTTTTTTATTCTTCATAAAAATGAGAGCTTGATAATTAATTTATATTTTATTTAATTTATATAGCTTATTATATTATATTGTTAATTTGAATATTTATTATTCATTAGGGGTATTTCGCTCATTTATATATTAATTTGTTGTTGTTATGTTTCTTTATTTCATTGAATGAGAATAAAATAGAAAACTATGACAAAAATGAAAATAAAAAATATAAACTTTGCATGCAGACAAATTGTTAATAAATTTTATTATTTAATTTAGTTGTATGGATATATATACTCGCACATTAATTTGTTGCAACTGGCGACTGTCGTGTGAAACGACCCTTAACCACGTGGATGCTCGATGAGTAAAATATATAAATATAAAAAAAAAAAAAAAAATGCATGAGTGAGATACATAACCGTGGAATAGTTATAACAGGAATATAGCTACGGAAGGAATTACAGTTATGGGAGCAGCATAGTAGGTATGCTCGTGGTGTGTGCACCATACGCAAATCCGTAACGTGTATTAAATAAAAGAAAAAATGAAAATGAAAAAAAAATAAAATAAAATAAAATAAAATAAAATGAAATAAAATAAAGTATATATGAAGTCAAAGGCCAATGAAATATCACAGAGAGGGGACACAAGACAGAAGCAAAATAAATAGAATATAAGGAGATGTCGCAGGCATACAAGAAAACGCAGGGAAGCGTGGAACATTTGACTGTGGCCTGTCAGAGTGTCAGCCAAGCCCATCCTCTTTCACAACGTAGAAAATATTCTAATTGCTCCGCACCAACGTCAGAGTTTCCTTCGTTATACATGGCCGAGCATTATATAATTTCAATCCTTCACTTCCTTTTCTTCCCCTCCCAGTGATACATGTATATAAATACACGAATAAACTTATTATAAAAATAATCAAACTATTGAAAAAAATAAATAAATAAATAAATAAATAAAAATTTATCAATAATATTCGCAAAAGCAATTTTTTTGTTATGATTCAATTGAATAATTACGATAATTAATATAATCTACCATTATATTTTTTTCTCACATGAATATTGTATTTTTTTTGTTTTTCTTTTTAATTATTTTTTATTTTCGTTATTTTTTTTTTTATCTTCCTTTCTTGTTGCGATTCACTCGCATTCTCTGGCAATGCGCTTGGTCTTTCGTTCCGCGAGAATGTTTTCCAGCGAATGGAGACGTCAAGCGAGAATGGTAATCGATTGCGCGCTGAAACGCCGGGGAATCCTGTGGGAGAAAGGACATAAAATTGCAAAGAGGAAGAAGCAAGAGAGAAACGAGAAAATAAAAGACGAGAGAAAAGAATGAAACACAAAGACACGTACGTCCATATATATAGGTTTGTGTATGCGGTTACATGAGGTTGTATATAAGGTACTCTTTACTCGTCGTCGTTCCTTATACCTCAACCATTTCGATTGTTTCATCTGCTCGTTTCTTTTAATTTTTTTCTTTATTTTTTCAATGAAAAAAAAAAATGTTTTGCTGAGACACACATGCAGACGCAAATAAAATCCCATTGGCGATTTCTCGTAGCGGCGATTGTATATATACGCGATAATATCGGTCTCATTTGTCAACGAGGTGAAGCCATTTAAATGCAAATAGAGGAAAAAGGACAATATTGCCCGCCGTCGACGAACACGAGAACGGAAGCGATTTTGTACAATTCCTTTTCTCCAATCTCTTTCGCCCCTATTTTTCTTATTATACAATTCCAAGCGGTGTTTCTTTCGCATTGCGATTCATTCCTTCGATTCATTTGTTTATACTTAGTTCACTACTGAAAATTTATTTAAAAAAAATTTCAACTTTATTATACAACTTAATAAAAAATTTTTTTAGCGATTTTATTATTTCTTTTTTCGCTTTGTCTTTTAAAATTTACGATACTCACACGTTATTTTTCAATTTAGATGTAACAATGAGAGAAGAGGAATTCGATCCATGTCAGAATGATTAATGACAAAGAAATAATGAATATAAAAAAAAAATATTGTATTGAAAGTTAAAAAAAAAATTGATATATATTGGGGTGGTCGAATATATTATTTATATCTCAAAGCACTGACCGCGCCATTGTGTTTAGTGGTGTTTGTCCATTCATATTCTCATGTATTATTATAGCTACTGTTAATTATATTGTGTCTGTATATTCATTTGTATTTCTATATCAATCGCTCATCATTCACACAATATGAACTGCAATGTACACCATACGTGAGCATGTACAAAACCATGAACTTTTTATCTTCAATATAATTATCCACCGGAAAATGAATAAAATATCTCTGCTCTTTAATAAATATTCATCAAATTCAATTTTTCAAGTTTACTTTATTGACAATTTTATTTATTCAATAATTTTAGTTATTTCAATCTTCAAAATTCTAATTCAATATTATTTTGTGTAGCTAAAAAAAAAAAATAATATAATCATAATGCAAGTATAGGTCAAGTCAGCGTAAAGATGGAAATCGAATTTCCTCAGAAGAACAAAAAAATAAAAGAATAAAGAAGGAAAAAAAGTCGAAAGCGTGACACGCCAATTGGAAAATGGTGTATGGCTGTCAATGGTCGTTTGTCGTTGAAACATTGTCTTTTACTTCAAATATATATCCACAGACACACACATATTCATATACATACATACATACATAGACATACAGAGTTGTGAACTCGAACTCTGTCTCTCTAAAAATAGAATAAAAATAGAACGACGAAAGGTATGCAGATTTTTACCTGACAAACTGCATTATAAATTTCCCTCGTTAGTTTCTAGGACGTTCATAGTGAGCCTCAGGTAAATAAATATATAAATTCGTTAAATTTTTAGGTGTATATTCTTACATTTCATCTCCTCATAACAGCAAAATAATAAATGCTAGACAATAATCCAAAATCCATAAATTAAAATAGATTTAAATTGATATTACTTCAATATAATTATCTTCATATAATTTATTCTCATTCGTTACATCAAAATAAAGATCATTGTTATATACTCAATTATATAATTAATAATTTGTTAATAAAATCCACCTAATTATGTATAATATAAACGTGAATATGTAGTTTTCTTTTCTATAATATTTTATCATTCAAAAATTTGAAAGAGGTAGAAAAAACGAGGACATTGATCCAACAGTTTGCCGTAGACGAAAGGACAGACAGGATTAATGAGACATGAAAAATTTCGCCGTCTCACAGTTTCTCTCTCGTTTGACTTGAACAACTCGCTCTCTTGCTTACCACGTTTGGTAATATTCCCCGCGGGCAAGTCGCGTCCAACATTTATTCTTTCTTCACGCCAGATATACTCATATATACGTATGAGACAGATCTCTCGTTCTGTCTTTCGTTCTTCCAACTTTTTAAATTACAGGGAACGCGATCGAATGAATGCTTCCCATGTACGTGAATCTCTGTACGTATATATATATATATGTGAGTGTGCTATGTATATCTGGACTCGCTATAGAGTTGACACATGAAAAAGTTTACATTTTTTTTTTTTATTGTTACTTCAAAGTAAGAGGACACATCCAAGGTAACATCAAGATTTTTTTTTTTTGAGTGAAAAAAAAATTTTTTTTTTATCACTCTCTTGGTACAAGCACCGGCAAATAGATATTATGCAATTTCACATATATAGCTCAAGCAATTTTTTTTTTTCGCTTCCTAAGTCATAAATGTGTTGTCTATAGATACCAGCAACTAACGAGCATATCTTCCGGTTTCTTTACCACCACTATTTGTATTAACAAACTTCAAGGACTGTTCATGTTGATGACAAAATTATGTATTTCCGTTATTATATTCAATCAAATCAAAAAAGAACAAAACAAAAAAAAAACTCCTCAACAATATATTCATCATCACATATTATAATTAACAAAAAATATAAAAAAAAATATTTATACATATATGTACAATAAAAATAAAATTTTTCTTGCATTATATAACTTATACTGAATTCTGTTAATGAAAGAAAAATAAAAATACGCACACACGGTATGCCCACAGGCTGATAAATAACGTCGGCAATACAAAAAAGAATATATAGAAGAGACTTTGGTGGTACGTGAGGGATGACAAGAGAGCGAGAAAAGAGGGGTCGAGCGGATCGGGGGGGGGAGAATGGAAAAAACAGAGAGGTCGAAGTCTCAGTCGAGAGAACGGCGGCTCGATTGATTGCACTGCAAGAAAGTCAGGTCTCGTGCCTTCCCACCGATACCGCAGGACAAACGGACAGATGGACGCACGGCAATGCGCTACAGGTGCTGCCATCATTTCCTTTCTATATATATTTATACCATCCTACTATACTTCTTTATCATTTTCTTTCTCTTTTGCGTGACGCAGTAGTAGTGTACTCCCTCAGGAACGTCGTATCGTATGATCCACACAAGGGAACCACAGTGGGATGAAGTTTTTACCCTGTTCCAAACATTCCTCGTTGACTCTCTTTACTTCGTTCATCCACGCCACGTCTTCTTAAACTATATTGTACTTCTTTTGCATATTTTCCATTATATTTTTACAATATCAATACTTAATTAAATTAATAATTAAATTATACAATTGTATAATTAATTGTATTATTAAAAAAAAAAGAATAAAGGCAAAAAATAATATTTTTACTATAAACAAAAAATTTATAAATATAAAAATCTAAAATCTATCCCACTTATTTTTCTTAATTTTTTTACCACTTTTATATATAGCATTATATCTGGTGTATAAATATACACTGATGCTCTTTTCATTTATCGTTCTCATTGTCCTCTCTGTTCCTCCTCTTTCTCTTTAACATTGTCGTTGTCGTGATCGTTGCGCGAACTCACCGAGATAAATTGCGGAATGATGCTCGGGCGTCGTATGCTCCTTTGCAGCGCGAAGGTATTCCAGGGTGGCAATGCCAAAGCAGCGCGCAAGCGGCCACATCAAAGCACCGAACGACTGCTGGGCTTTGGCGCATCGGCTTTCCCTTCCCTCGATCATCGCATACATATATTCCTTCTTGTCCCATGGCCTTTGCGCGTTTTACGCACACGCGTCTATATACTTTGACTCTCGCGCGCTCTCGACGAGTCTCGTGCGCCTCACTGTTGCTGTATTATATGTATTGCGCGCGCTCTACGCCGCGTAAGCTATACCGCCGTGAGAGCGTGTCCGTTCGATTCCGGTCGAACCGGTGAGACGATGCAGTTTTTTTTTTTAATTCTCTATCTTTCGAGCTTGCACTCTATTTTTTCTTTTTCTTGTATGAGCATAATACGACAGATCGAAATAATGTCAAAACATCCATTTGAAGAATATAATGTAGATATATTGTACACTGAGAGGATTTTCGAATAAATATTACTCCGTATCCCATGTAAGCCTGGGACATATGTATATATATAACAATATTCGATAGAAAAATTACCCTGCAGCGGAATAAAGTATATTCATAATTCGCGTAATATTATTTACTTTAATTCATATTAAAAAATAACTTAAAGTGTATAATTTTTTATTAAATATTGTTATGTCCAGGCTTGGGCTACGGAGTAATATTCATTCGAAAATTATCTCAGTGTAACTATAGCAGACATTTCATTATCATATTCCAACAAGGTCATAACTATTTTAGTATAATTAGAATAGTTATCATTTTTTCGAAAACACGTGGAACAAATATATGATAAGTCGACAGACATTTCAAATTTATATGTATAAATTGTAAAATATGCGACACTTTTATCATCTTCTAAACTTTCTTATTTCATCATTTACATTAATATTAATTAATAGAATATATGCGATGGGTCATTAGATATTGAGCCATAAATGGTATGCACAAGTGTTTCATTATGATCAATATGTATCTGTTCATATCGAATAGGAAAGCTTATCAAATAAAAAAATATCTTTATCAGTAAATATTTGATTAAATCAATTATCGATCATATATAAAGAAGAGGTTTTTAGAATTTAATTTATTGAATATTAAGTGTTGTTGAGACAAAGCGAAAAATGATTTCACTTGGACATTTATTCCTGATTGTCATTAGTTTTACAATCATCTATTTACCGTTTTCGTATTCTGAAATATCTGATGGCACTGTATTAAATCAGAAAAATTGCGGTTTAGTAACTGACTTTTCAGATTCTCAAATTGTCCTATTTTTTGCACCTTTGAGTAGGGATCAAGTTAAAGAACAAATTGTGGTTTACTATTATAATGACACAATAGCAAAAAATGATGCAGTAGGGATTTACGAAACTGATCCTGAAACGGCAGAACCAAAATTAATTTATTCATTTGAACCTACAACAAGAAGTGGCATCAAACATACAGGAATCACTCCAAGGAAATTGGCATATACGGTGAAGTTAACCTACAAAAAACAATGTTTAGGTAAAAAAAAAAAAAAAAACAATAACTGAAATATTGATTCAATTTAACTGAATTATTGACAAGTATAATACTTAGGATATTCTGGAGCTTGGTTACGAAATGGAAAAGTGATAAAGATGACCTGTTTATCATCACAACCTGAATGGATGAGTGAAAGAAAGCAAATTTTCCAGAGTCGTTCCCTGAAGGAATTATTCATTCCAGGGACTCACGATTCTGGCTCGTATTCAGAAAATCCTATTCAAACACTTGTCGAGAAATTCACTGTAACACAAGACAGAGATGTGCTTGAACAACTCATTTCTGGTGTTCGTTATTTGGACATTCGTCCAGCTTTTTATGGTGAATATTGGATCAATCATGGATCATACAAAATGAATCCAATGAAAAATACAATAGATGATATAAAAGAATTTCTGAACAACACAGAAGAAATAATTATTCTTAGTTTTAAAGAGTTTTCCAGAGGTAAGTTTAAATTGGTGACAATATTATATTCTATTATTATCATTAAAGGCTATCAATAATGAATAAAATATAAAATTTACCAGGCTTCAATAGTGATACGGATCACATTAATTTTATTAAGTATCTCGAGACAGAATTCGCGGGTTATTTTTTACCTACTTCTAATGATTACGAATGGAATGTTACTTTGGGGCACATTTGGAAAACAGGCAAGCGATTGATTATATCTTATGATCACAAAATACATGAAAACAGAAACAGCCTTTGGTCCCCGATAAAACAATATTGGGGTAATGTACAAGATCTGGCACATTTGGAAGGATATATTAAATTAGCAGAGACAACGCCGACACCGTAAGAAGCATGATCCTTCCAATAATTTCTCATATATTATCATATATAATTAAAATAATTGCATTTATTTATATATCAATAAAGGAGAGCGGTAATGGCACAATTAACGTTTGATACTTGGGGAATAATAAAAAATACTGGCGCTCATTACACTGGACAAGACACTACATCAATACTTAAACTTGGGGCTTTGGTTGGACCTCTTGTCACTCAATGGTATAGTGAATCATATTATGCTTCAGCAAACATTGTTGCAGTAGACTTCATTGATGCTACAGGCATTGTTGAAATTGCTATTGAGTGGAACGAACGAAAATTTTCTCCATGCTCTCCTTACTATTCTTATTTCTAATTAAAATAAAACGTCCAGTTCAAAATTCAATATTTCCAAAATTATTTAACTAAATTGTTTGGAATATAACTCTTCAATTGTTCATCTTCTCTACTCGTTTTCGATTTCATTTTTCTTGTATGAACGTTACGCAACAGATCAAAATGATGTTGAAATATATTTTATAATATTATCGTAAAAAATGTGGCAAGTATTTTATTACTATAGCCTTAAAAGAATGTATGGGACTATTTTGATAAGTTTGAAAAATTTCGTAATTTCCAACAACAGACAAGAAACAAATTTATCTAATGAGTTTATAATCTATACGTGGCTAATTGCACAGCAGTAATATGTAAGTAACAACGTGTCATGTTCATGTATCTGTCTTATCATTCAAATTGAAATTATAAAATAGAATTATCAAACAGTCTAAATTTATATATGTTATCATGATCATGACAATTGTGAAGTAGTTACCAATATAATTTATTTTCGTATTAGAAAATTTTATACTCAAAGTGAATTCCCCAACGAACACTTATTCAAATAATCAACAGTTGTTCTTTTCAACTTTCAAGAGTACAAAAATAGTGAGTTTTTGATAGAGCATAATCAGTTAAATAATAATTACTGAAGAAAGAAGTCGAAATATGTGTTCACTCAGTCATTCAATTCTGCTTTTATGCAGTTTTATAGTTATCCATTGTGTGACACTTTCGCATTCTCAAATATTTAATAATAAATCAAACCAGAAAAAGTGTAATGTACTGATAGAAGATTTTTTCGAATCACAAATTATCCTTTTTTTTGCACCTTTAACGACGGACCAAATTAAAGAACAAATTGTGGTTTATTATCATAATCATCGATTTTCGAAGGGTGCAGATGCAGTGGCAATTTACGAAACTGATCCTCAAACAGGAAATCCAAATTTGATTTATTCATTTGAACCCTCAACAAGAAGTGGCTTCAAGTATACAGGTATTAGTCCATTGAAATTGACATACAGCGTGAATTCAACTTTCAACAAAGAATGTTTAGGTAAGAATATAAAACAATTGTTGAGTATTAATTTAATTCAAAAAAATTATTAATAAATTTAATACAAAGGATATTCTGGAGCTTGGTTACGATACGGAAAGGTCAGGAAGATGACCTGTTTATCAACGCATCCAGATTGGATGAGTGAAAGAAAGCAGATTTTACAGAATCGCACACTGACACAATTATTTATTCCGGGAACTCACGATTCAGGCTCATATTCAGAAAACCCTTTTCAAACAATTACCGAAGAATTCACTGTAACACAAGACAGAGATGTGCTTGAACAACTCATTTCTGGTGCACGTTATTTAGACCTTCGACCAGCTTTTTATGATGAATATTGGGTCAATCATGGATCATACCAAATGAATCTACTGAAAAATATCATAGATGATGTAAAAGAATTTCTTGATAACACAGAGGAAATAGTTATTCTTAGTTTCAAAGAGTTCTATAAAGGTAAGTGTGATTTAATGAGAATATTATATTTTATTACTATCATTGAACGTTATTAATAATAATTGAAAAAACTTCGCCAGGTTTTGATAATGATATGGATCACATTAAATTTATAAAATATCTTGAAAAAGAATTTGCTGGCTATTATTTACCAGTACCTTCTACATATGAATGGGATATGACTTTGGGTAAAATTTGGAAATCTGGTAAACGATTAATTTTGTCCTATGATCACGTTATGTATAAAAATAGATCCAGTACATGGTCACCGATCACACAATTCTGGGGCGATGTGCAAGATCTCACAGCTTTGAAAAATCATCTTATTTCAGCCGAGGCAATGATGATAGATCCGTAAGAAATATAATACTGCAATAATTTCCATAAATTTTATGTATTACCATGTAAACAAATTAACTAAATTAATTGAACTGATTTTTAATCAACAAAGGAGAGCATCAATGGCACAAATTACATACGATACTTGGGGGGCAATACAAAATTCTGCCGCTTATTCCTTTGGAATGGAGACTACGTCATTACTCAAACTTGGCGCTATGGTTGGACCTCATATTACTCAATGGTATGATGAATTGTTCTATTCATCGGCGAACATTGTTGCAGTAGACTTTATTGATGCTACAGGCATAGTTGAAGTCGCTATTTCGTGGAATGATCGAAGATTTTCTGAATGCTATTTTCAATATCTTCATTATCACAAATATTAAATCAGGGTAAAATTATTAATTAATTATAATAAATAAAATTATTATAATTGCTATAATATAATATCATCAAAATATCCGAAATGCTTATATATTAACTGAAATTTTAATTTTAATCAAATTGTATTTCTATTAGGTACCTATAAGATAAGCAATGAAAGAATTAGTAGTGGCATCGGTGGCACACCTGTGTACTTTCACTTTGTTGAATAGATCCATGGCGCCATCTACCTTAAAATGTATTCAACTGTATCACGCAAAATGAAAATTGTTGACCGCACATAATTTACTGGTCGTTCTTCCTTATCACCCGTATATCTTGCGGGGAATTCTCTCGCCTTCAGGCGCGAACATGATTGTCTCTATACAAACGTGAAAATAACTTTTGTCACGAAAGGTGAACGATAAAAATAATGTAATCTTTACATCAACAATCAAAGTGAGATGCACACATGTGACAAGAAAAAAAATACTGTTACTGCCACGTAATTTATCATTAAATTAAATTGAATTAAATTTCTTTTCATTTGTTTTATTATTTAATTTACTTTAATTTTTTTTTTTCATTTGTATACTAAAAAATTTAGCACATTGAAATTTTAATATTATATGTATATTCACCAATAATATTTGTGATTTAAATACTCATGAATTTGAACGAATTACGTGTCTAATAGTTAATTAATATTCGCAAACTGCTTAATAACATAACGGTCAATTTGCTACGATTAGTCCGAGGGTAATGATACCTTCGTGAAATCATTTATTGTTAATTATTCCTCTGGCACAGTCCCATTTACGTCCATCAGGCGCCGACAACTAAATTGACAACTAATTGAAATATTACTCGCGCACGAGCTCGTAATCGGGGGAAAAATTATGTCGCTGCGGGAGATACTTGACGAGCGACACCACTTAGCCTCTCTTTAGGCGTAATCATCCACATTTAAACGACGCTCACTGCAATCTTTCCACCTTGCCCTTCCTCAAACACCTATATAGGTATGTATAATAAAAAAAAAAAATACCATACATTGTTCCCAAGACACTTGCGTGCAGATAATCCATTTATGCAACCAACAATCTATTATTTTTGTTGAAGGAAAATGCCTAAACATTTTGAAACAAATTAATCAGTAAACTCTTACAACATATGTAATCATCGAAAACATTGAAAAACTAAAGTATCATAGTCATGTAAAATTAATTTTAAAAATTGAAATAATTTTTCCGCCTGATAAAATAATAAATTTAATTGAATGCTAATTAATATTGTTATAGAATAATTAAAAGAAAAAATGTCAAACGCAAATTATGAAAATGCTATGTAGAAATTCATGCTATAATATGTTGCATATATTCCTTGTGTCTGTAGATGAACAACAGGTTTCTGGCTATAGCTGGTATTGGTGTAAGTTACTCGGACTTGCCTCAACCAATGGGATACGAACGTGGGTGGTTAACTTATTTCTCACTGACGGTTATACCGCATCGTGTGGGTGTCGACTGATTCACAAACAGCATCCCGCAGAATCCAATGTCTGTGCAAAATGGTGGACGTATTCATCATAAAAAATATTCTTCATCTTACCTAATAATCACATCAATATTAATTCAAAAAAATAAATTAAAGAAGAATAAAAATATAAAAATTACTCTCAACTTTCAGACAAAAAAATTAAAGTACTAAAAATAACCTAATGATTGTAAAGTCTTTCATTTTCTGATCGATAACAACAAATCAAGTATCAACAATATTATATATCTCTTTAGATCGCGTACTCGATGAAAAACCATGACCTGAAAGATGGAGGTTCTTGATGGTTACTGGCTATATCATTGACTCACGATCAAAAGCTCATAATGTCGTTGAATAGATGGCAAACCAGGCAAGTTTTCTCCTCAAGTCATTCAGGTGTAATTATAAAATAAGATCATCCAGATAGCAAATTCCCTGCAATGATGACCACCCCGTAGATAAATATTAGTTCGTCCTTGCTCGATGTTAAGTGAGAGAAAACAGGTTATATAAACTCTCCCATATGCTACAAGTAAATTTTTCCTGAATTCTGATTGCATCTTGCGTATCTATATAGTAGTTTATATACATATATATGTATGTACAAGTTTGCCAATAGAACCTCTCTCATTCACTCACTCACTTTCAACTCTCGCTCTATTAAAGAATTTATCGTTATCTCAATGTATATATTATTTGTCTGTACAACAAATAAAAGTTTAACATTATAAGAAATTTATTTACGATCCTGATATAATACTCCGGATTATGTAAATTTATTATTATATAATAAACGTCGACATATAATTAACTAAAATTAATACATGAGCAACCTAAATTCAATAATCTGATTTTTTTTTTATTTAATTAATTTCCACTCTCTCTCCAAGGACTTTAATTAATTAATTTTAAGGACCAAGTGTAAATCTCCCTAAACTATATTTACACCTAAATAAAATAATAATATAAATACATATTAAAAACTTTTATAATATAATTTTCACATCATTCACATAAAATTTCTAAAATACTTTACTCTTGTTAACAATTATTAAAAATTATAATTTAAAAAATTTAATACATATGTAAATATGCATGTAATGTATATGTTGCATATGCTTAAATTTCCCCACGTGAACATCTTCGTATCTCGGGATGGCACGACATTAGACGTGCCAGTCGTGACTGCTAGTAATATCGTTGGAACGCCCTGTAAGGTTGTAACACCTCCGAGAGGTTCCCAGGCAAGACCTCTCTCTCCCTCTTTGTCTCTCTGTCTCTTCTTATATATGTATATACATATATATCTCCAACTCTCTTTTCTTATTCTCTAGGCACGTTAGGCTTCCTTGGAAACAATTATCCGCAAGGATATAATAACCAAGTAACGTTGACTTTGCTATCGCAAAATGTATTATATATATTATACATATACATTCTATATATATAATGCGCGTTGTATACATATGTATTATACACATGTATGTAGATTATGATTCGTGCACACATCACACCGACAGTTAAGTCACCTTTATTCTGATCCTCCAAAGAAATATATATGAAAACAAATTACGTCGTAAATTTATCGCCTACGCTTAATTCCTGACGTTTAAAAATAAAATCATTTATGTAACATTTATTTAACAAATATATACATATATAATGGGATTGATTGTGACTTTTATTTTGATCGTTTATAACGAAAATATATATTTATAAACATGTAAGTATTTATTTTTATTTATATATGTGTGTGAAGAAGAAGAGTAAGAACCATATACACCACCACCTTGTGCGAAGAACTCTTCTTGCGCGGGATCAGTAATAACCCAATAAATCAGAGTACCCTGGCCAGTGCAATTACCGTGTTGCTGTGGCGTTGTGAAATCCCAAAGAACCCAGCCCTTCTCTCGTAAATATTGCTTGCCCGCGTGCAAAAGCATATACTCTTTGGATTCGTTTGCGTCCAAGCACACTATACCATCCACGTCTCTTTTCATTCTTTGCGGTGTGTGCTCTCACGATCACCCTCTGCCGCACACACCGCAACAACATCAGCCGGCATCACCATCAGACACACTGAGACGAAGATATGAAGAACAAAAAAAAAAAATAAAAGAAAAGGAGAAAGAAGGAAAAAAAATATATTGCTTGCCCCATTCACCAGGGTTGCCCGAAACTCTTTTTATATATCTTCTTCGTCATTGTTTTTGTTTGCGTTTTATTTTATTTTATTTTTTCCATTTATTATTACTTTTTTATTTTCTTTTTTTACATACACCATGGGAACCATCGCCAACGTTATACTCTTCTTCTTTCACTCCATGTAAGATACATTTTCGGTGGTTTAATTGCCAAGTATGGCGATCTGTTAATTCATGAGTGCAGTCAGCCTGAGAAAGTGTGAGACGTGAGTTGATGAAAAAAAAAAAAAAAAGAATAAATAAATAAATAAATAAATAAAATTCAGCACGAAAATCAAACCTTCTTTTATCATCTTGATAAATTTATACACCAAAAATTTTACATTAAAAAAATATTCTCAGCATATATATATATAATTTATATATATAAATATCTCTACCATTCATTTTTAATTTATTATTCTACTAACAAAATCGTGAAGGTTATATCAAGAACTTTGAATGACACAATTGATCAATTATGGGTAATAATACAAAGTAAATCAATAAATTTAATTTACAAAACTTTTTAAGAGAATAATAATATTATCCCACTTATGCTTTCACATATACACTATACTGTCCAACCATTATATATTCTTTCGATAAAATTATTCTTCAATACACTTGATAATTTTGAATCTTTGAAAATAATCATACGCTATAAATTAATAATGTCTTGTAAACAATTGAAATAATTGCAAAAATGAAATCGATAGACGAATATAATTTTTTCCTTTGGACAACTAAAAAATATACATATATATACACTGCTAACTTAAATACATATATTTATATACATGCAGCAGCGTATGTACATAAGTAAAAAACATGGTGTATAGTATCTGTGTATATGAATATATGCAACGATATATATAAAACTGTGCGAAAGGCACTCGACATACGAGATTATATGTATAGATGGCATTGATGTATAGCTGAACGCGTTTTGATCGAGCCAAAGAGTTGCCTTCCAGGCAAATGTAATTGACGCTCATCGCTTCTCTTACAAAATATATATCGTTCTCATTCACTTTCTCCCTGTTCCTATATTATATCTCTCGCTTACACTTTTATCCATCTCCCTTATACCAATCTACCCTCAATGCTGTATATATATTCATCGACCAACAACATTTACGCATATAATATATACCTAATTCGCTTTCATATATACCCTATATACTCCATTTTGAATTACTCACGATGTGTTGTTATTTCTGAGCGCACGCCTTGGCTCATCTTGCATGTATGTATGTATGTATGTATATATTTTGTAGTTGATGATGTATATATGTATACATTGACGAGAACTCGTTGAAAGCCCTGGTTAACCCAGCGAGGAATTACCCGTGAACAATTTGCGTTCTATTACCGCGAATCAGGAAGCTATTATTCAAACTCACCTCACACCTTTCGTGTTGAAGAAAATTTTTCAATTTCATTCTCTTTAACGAGACATTATAAAATTATTATTGATTTGTAATTTAATATCAGGATTAATTATTATTCATATGCAATAAAAATAAATAATATTTATATTGATTAATTGATAATTTAATTTACTGGAAGTTTTGGAGTATTTTTAATTTTTTTTTTTTTTGAGGAAGAAAAATTAAATTTAATAAATTTGAATTTGATTTGAAGTTATTTTTTTATCGTCTCTGTGATGTGATTTTTGTAAAATATATACTCGTTGGATTTCACCTTTATGTATATACATATGCAGATGTTTGTAGGAAATATTGTGGGCCCCCACGGTGAAATATAAATCTTTCGCCGACAGATGCGCCGCCTTCGCCTCGCGCTTTCAACCAACCAACCGGGTAGAATATTTCGTGGTGACGCCCTCGAAATCGAAACCCACAGCGAGGTTACATTTTGTTTTAAATATATTCATTTATTTATTTATTTATTTATTTATTTATTTATTGCTTAATATCTGCATAGATTATTGCGAAAATATTTTCCATTACCCCGCACATATACTTCAATTAACATATCAATTATTATACCCAAACTTTTCTTTGCTAATCAAACATTTCTAAAAAAACCATTGCAATATAAAATAAATAAATAAAATACAAATATAAATAAAATCCACTAATAACTTCTCAATAATATCTATACAGATAAATGATAAAAAAAAAAAAAAATGATCTCAACTCATGAATTTAACGTAAAAAAGTTGAAAAATAATTTATACAGACTTTTGTGTCCGCAGTAAACAGAAGTAAATTGAAAAACGATGTTTTTTACTTGTTATTCAAGAAGGAAAAAAAAAAATAATATTATAAATAAATTAAAAAAAAAAAAGGTTGAAAAGAGTCTCCATGGGACTTGCGGGTGCACGCTATATCCCAGTAAATCGCGTGCCAGCCTCACATCTACCCATTTCTCCTCCCTCATTCCTCTCCCCCTCACAATGGACAAATATATATAAGTATCTATATGTATACACATATAATACATATACAATATATAAATAAATGTAGATATATACATAAGCAGCAAGGGGAAAAGGTAAAACTCGGCGCAATGGCGTGTGTCTAACACTATATAACTTCAACTCTAAAAACACACACGGAAGATCCCACGTACGTTGAATGTAGACACGCATATACGCACTCGTACTCGTACTTATATATATTCCTCTCTATATTTCTACTATATACATATAACGCGCTCTTTTACTCTTATATATATATATACACTCCTCTTTCTCCAATATAGCATATGCACGCAGTGTTGTATCAGCCTAAGGGATGGCGATCGCCATATAATACTCGATCTCACCCACAATTCTATACAGATATGCATGCAAATATATATTTGCAATTTGCTGCTCTGTCCTTATATATATATATATATACTTCCAAGTATATAGATGTATGTATTGTATTATACTTTTGTTTGGCTTACGACGCTCAGGTTACAGTATGCCAAACCGCACGAAATTTGCAAATCACGCAAACAGTATGTATGTATGTATGTGTATGTATGTATATATATTATTCGCTCGAGGTTAACCCCGTCGCACCTACGCTAATTCCATTATTCCACGGACCAGCGCCCTTGACAACTTATATATATATATATTTCACTGAATATATACTTCATGAAATAAATATGCGTTGGTTTATATTATTTTACTTCTATGAAATTGATTAAAAGGTATGTATCTATATTTCTTTTTTATTGACATATTTATAGTTATTTTCGAGGATTATTTGTGTGCTAAATATTATTCCAAGGAACTATATATTGTAATAGTTTGTTACATTAAATGAGTTTATTATAATTATTGTAAGAAAAGTAACATATGTAAAAGATAATTCGCAGAGATGATCACTCATATATATTTTTGAGTATAATGTTAGAGGTGTATTAATTAATTTGACTAAAAGTGTGTATAAAGTTTAATAATTATACACATGATTTCACGGACTGATTATTATAATCAATTATTTTTTTGTGAATAATAAATAATTTATACTGGAAATCAAAATTTACGACCACTGAATAAATAATATATTTGGAAAAAAATATATTTGATTCAGTTGAATGAATTTATAATTTCTTCAATAAATTTTTTTACTCAGTATATATTAAAGATATATTTCTTGTGATAAAGATATTTTAAAAAAATATCAAAAAATGTTAAGCTTATATCATGTATAGTTGTGAATTTTTTTTTTTTTTATTTTATTGCAAAACAAAGATGTGGGGAAATGGGGCAATAGGATTATGTAATAATACCCTCATGGATATGTATATAATTCGTATACATATACACATATACATATATACTATACAGCGATCTACGAGCAAGTGTTCCCTCTTGCAGATTATTTTTTTTATTTTTGGCACACGCCTCATAATTCTTATCGTTGTCCCTGAGATGTAGAATAATAATAAATCCTTTTCGGGTTCATAACGTTTATAATGTATGATATTGTATGTATATAATCCATATACATAAACCCGCTCTTTATAATTTTACCATCGAGTATACTTTATAACTCTCCTGCGTTGAGTCATGTACCTATGCTATATATATACCCAATATCGATTTATTCAAACACAAATCACGAGACCGAGATATCGTTCAAAGATAATTTAAAAAAAAAAACTGAATTTTATTTCTGATTTAAATATCATAAATCAAATTACTTTTTAGAATAAAAAATACCAGAGATATATATATATATTTTTTAATATTTTTCATTCGCAGTAAAAGACGTCAAAAATTCATATGTGACTTTTATTTTTATTTTTAATATTTATTTTTATTTATAATATTTATTTTTATTTTTAATATTTTTTTTTATTTTTAACATTTATTTTTATTTTCAATATTTATTTTCATTTTTAATATTTATTTTTATTTTTAATATTTATTTTTATTTATAATATTTTTTTTTATTTTTAATATTGATTTTTATTTTTAATATTTATTTTTATTTATAATATTTATTTTTATTTTTAATATTTTTTTTTATTTTCAACATTTATTTTTATTTTTAATATTTATTTATATTTTTAATATTTATTTATATTTTTAATATTTATTTATATTTTTAATATTTATTTATATTTTCAATATTTATTTTTATTTTTAATATTTATTTTTATTTTTAATATTTATTTTTATTTTTAATATTTATTTTTATTTTTAATATTTTTTTTTATTTTTAACATTTATTTTTATTTTCAATATTTATTTATATTTTTAATATTTATTTATATTTTTAATATTTATTTTATTTATACCACAACAGACTCCCTGAGTTTCTCCTGCATGAATATATATTTTGTTGGCATTTCGCGTGCATTAAACGAACGACGTATATATATACATATACATATATAAAACCGAACATGCGCACGTTCAAAAGAATATAACGAACGAACCAAGAAGACGACGTCTCTCTGTATATGGACATCAGAGGGGTCCATATAGTATAGCTGGATTGGAGGTCGTGCATCACACGAGTCTGGCAGGATAATAGCCTACCTTTGGAATCTTATATTGCCGAGACTTTGCAAGAGCCCGCGTGATTGATAGACACATACCAAACCTCACACTATTTTCAACCCTTTCTCTCATACACGCATCCCCCTTTAAACTACATCATTTCGAATATCTTTTGAGCAATTCTTCATTCACTATTGCAATCAAGACAATTTTATCTCCAGTATATTTTAACCATATCTTCAATGATGATCAAATACAATTTTATCTGATAGAATTATAATGAAAAATAATTAAACATTATTGGTATAAGTTTGAATAATTGATTGAATTTATATGCAAATATTAGTTGGTTATTTGTATATTTTTATTAATTGTGTTTGGGAGATAAATCAATGAGTATAATATAATAAATCGGTCACACATTTTTATAATGTGCATCAGTGCATACTTTTCATTATTGATATCTATATCATAGACCAATGGCACACATCAGCTGTGCTTTACTACATAGAGAGCTGTATAAAATTCCATATTTGTTCTCAATGACTGAACTTTTAGTTAATTTAATATTTATGAAATTCATATTAATCTTATAGCTAGTAATATTATAGATTTAATTATTTATTTTACACGGGATATTTATACTCTTCTAGAACTTTCTGGTTATGGTAAATATAAAAATATAATAATTCCTGACGAGTATATTGAACTTGTGACTTTTAATTAAAATAATTATATCAATACTTTAAATTAATTAATTTATAGCTATGCTAAAATTCCAATGACAATAACTTTTTCAAGAACAAACAGAAATGTATCGGTTATTTTTTTTCATTTATGTCTTGTTTATAAGTATATATCGTACGAATAAAAAATATAGCTATCACCTGTGCCTAATGATTAATTAAATATTTATAAAGTTACTTGACGCGCTTCAAGAATTGATTATTATAACTATATAAGCTATAATAATTACATACTGAAGCTTTATTGTATTTTATAAAAATGTATATAGTTATATCAACCACAGGAAAAATAATTGTGAATACTCAAATCGAATAGTTATTACTTACAAATTATCTAATGAAATTATCATAACTTCAAGTGTTTGTGTATGAAAATAAAAATCTGCATTACCGGATTTATAATTATCAGACTTTGGAAAGATTTAAAATATGCCTATCAAGAATTTTTATCAATCTCTTTTAACATTCACTTTGCATAATGAAAAATATTATTAGATATCCGAAATAAAATAAATGCGAAAATTTTGATAAAGAGGATCAAAATAACGTCTGGTGCACGAATGGCGTGTTTCTGTCTGTTGGTGAACGCCAGATGGAGCCACACAACAGACCATGCGTCCTACAAAAAATAAGCTTCTTCTCGAATATATTATATATAAACCTACACATATAACATACAAAAAAAAAAAAAGAATACACTATATACAGCTATTAAAAAGAATTTTTTTTCTTACATATCACGTAAATTATAATAAACACATGTAAACTATATAAATAAATAATCGTATAATTATCTCAACAAAGTGTATTTTGTGTTAAAGATTTGTGTGATTCATTATCGCGCTTATGGGTGAATGGTTGGTATATAAAATCGTTTGAAATATAATTCCACATATAGTATTTGATGAAAGTTATACATACTGTTAATGATAGTATGGGGGTCGATCGAGCGATGAGGTCGACGTAGAAACAGAAGATACATATGTACATATATATGTATATATACATTTTATATACGATCGGTGGTAGAGAGGCCGGCCGGAAACCATTTCTCTATCGACCACCCTCTTGATACCCTTTCCGGTGAAACGCGAGTCCCGGTAAATCTTTTACCAACACGCCAACCAAACTTCTATAATCTAATACCGTTTCTCTCCTCTCACTCTGCCTATATCTTAGTCAATGCTGGCCCCATTTTCACTGCTGCACTTCTATATATCTGTGCGTAGTGCCATTATTACAGAGCCATATATACCTCTTATATAGAAATACTCTTATCCAAAAGAAAAAAAAAATACTTTAACGTGCGTTGAAAGTAGAAAATTGTCTTTTAAAAATAATATACAAACATTTATTTTTCTTTTCCCTCTCTTCAAATTTGCTCTTTACCTTTCATTTCTTCAAGTTTTACTCGAAACTCGACTTGCAAGTGGGGATATATACATATATATATATTTATGTGTATATACATATAAGGCCCCGCGGGTATTGCGCGGGCATTGCGGCAAGTCTCGCCTCGTGCTCGCCACGCGGGGCCCCCGAGGCCCGAAAACCTAACCTCGGACGTACGCGGATAATTGGGGATAATGTTGGGTTTGCCGCGGCCGTTGGGCCCCCGTAATTGCACGAGAAAAAGAGAGTGAGAGATGAATGTGTGGCCGTGAAGAAGAGACGAAGCCGAGAAAAGGGGAAATATATATATAAAGGGAGAAGATGAAAAAGGATCGCAAAAGGATTTGCAAACTCTTCTCCTCTATTCTTCAACAGTTCTTCTCTTCACTGTCTCTGTCTTGTGACTTAAAATAAAAGAAAAACATCAATAAATACGCGGTTTCGTTCTGTCGAGCGGTTCACATTCGCGGAACCCAAAAGATATGCTACCCTAATTCGTCGGTTTGTTTCGTGATGGCTCCCCGACGTGTTATTACGTCTCTCTGTGTGTAGGCCAGACGAGAATATATATATGTATATATAGAAGAAGGAGGTTGAGGGAGAAAGAGTCTAAGAATAAAAGGAAAAATAAAAAAAGAGGGAATAAAGAAAAAAAATTAAAAATATCCCTTGTAATAGAAGACAGCATCGGTAAATATCTTTTGAAAGACAAACGCATATCCTTATGATATATACACTACTAAATCGTTTATAGTTTTTGCGTGACGCTAAAAAAAAATTGCTAATGCAAACCCTGAGGCGAATCCTCTTGACTCTGTTACCCCTTGCATGTGGCTTTGAGCATTTTTTTAAGTTAAAATGAATAAAATTAATATATAGAAAAGACACACGTTGAAATCGATAGAAGCTTTTTATGGTAGATGATTTTTTTCTTCTATTTTTTTCTTTTTATTCTTATATAGACACAGGCAAAGTATAAAACACACTCTAGTGATTTATTCGATGGGAACGTATATATGTATAATATAAATATATTGTAGAAAAATTACAACTGCAGGTATATAGCTATTTGCTACTGCTCAGCTGCATCATCATTGCTTGAGATTTTACGAGTAAATAAAATATATCCTATAGGCTCTACTTGCACGTTGGATATATATGCAGTAGTCATTGTACATAGGTTTCATTACAGCATGTTGAATCTTCAACAACTATATATATATTTATACATAATACGTGTAGGTATATATACAGATGTATACAGGTTAAAAGCAGCAAAATGTTTAATGGTTTGGTGAAATAAAGAAAAATAAAAAAAAAACGTTTAGATTTACGATCATGTATCGTGTTCCGCACAATTTTATCGAATATAAGTCCTGGAAAATATATTATTTCACTCAAAATTATTTCCGTGTACATATAGGTATATATGTAACGGTGTATGTATATAGCGCAATAACATTTGGTTCATACATAAATCTGGAAAAAAATGAGAATTCATAGAATCAAAAAAATTTTTTTTCCCTGAAGAAAAAAAGGCAATTTCTTTTTGTATACACCTACTTTCTTAATGAGCCTCCCCCGAGCGCCAAAATATTTGTCCCTTGGAAAATATATGTATATATATATTATACATATAAATATTTGTGTATGTGTATATGTGCCGCGCGTGAGCAACGTTACAAATTAGCAGATAATCAATTAGCTCGGAACTTCCGGCGTGGTTGAACAAACAAATGACAACGAGTGCACCCAATGGGCTCGTAAAATTTTTGGTAATTAGAGGCCGCTATGGGGACCAAAAGGGGGCGTGTGGCTTGAGGGTGAAACCAAGAGGACAGTTGGAGAAAGACGAAGAAATAAATACATATATATATGTATGTATATAGGTATATTTTGTTACGTGAGCAAACCAATTCTTTTGGTTGACTTACACAAAAAATTAGTTTAAGTTTGAGCTTTAATTTGACCCGCTTTGAAATGGCGAAAAAAAAAATAAATAAAAGGACATTGAAGCGTTAATGAATAAACTGCGATGGAAGACCGTCATCTGCATATAGATAGAATTGAATTACATAATAGAGATGTATAAAAATATATACCCATGTATGTAATTTATTCACAAGTTAACTTCAGTGTCCATTATTTTAGAGCGAATTTTTTTTTGCAAAAATTATAAAGTAATGTATACATAAAAATTCTTTGCGTTTTATAGTGTAAAACCATTCAATGGTCACGAGACCATGTATATATAATCAAAATGAATTCCAAAAGAATGGAATTAATTTGAAGAAATTTTTTATTAAAAAATAAATATTTCTATATAAAAGCGAATAAATCAAGCACATGTATATACATCGTGCACGATATTGTATGGCGAGTGATCGGGTCTGGCAGCTGAAGATATCACGCCTGCTGCTATATACATCCCGCCCGTTGACTCGTCTATAATTTTCGGGAATATATAATCTCCAAAGTCAAAGGGAAATACACGTTGATATAACACCCGGAAATAATTTTTATCTTCTGTTATTTTCTCAATCGACATCGGGACAGCTAAAATAAAAATAAAAAATATTATATATATTTAGAAATGAAACAAAAATCATTCAATAAAATTTATACGATAAACATCTGGATATTTAGAATCAAATAAAATTCATAGAACCTCATTTTCTCAATTAAAAAACTCTTGAAATCAAAGTGATAAATCAAATGATATAAAAATGCATCTCAGTATTTTATAACATATAGATACAGATGAACGAATCAAAAGCGTCATCAATCCGACGGTGTATTCGATCCCTCATGATATACGATCATTGAGCGGCGAATATAAATAAGAAACCATATCCTAGAAAATCCATGGCGCCATTAAGCATATATATGTATATATGCGATATCGTCCTAGAAGTCGACCTGAACGAAGAAGCCGGACACATCACGCGCATCCGGGCTATCATTATCCACATCTGCCGACTCCTGAGGTCGGCACTGTAATTACTGATCGAAACGGGCCAAACATATACATATATATCTATATATATGTCTCAGTGGCTTTTGTTTCCGTCGTATGCCTTGCGGGTATCCAAATCGTTTCGTCGTTAACTCGAAAAGAAAAAAGGAATCTTGGAAACCCAAGTCAAAATATATACGTCTAGTGTCCGCTGTTATATATCTCTGCAATCTGATAAATATCAAAACCCCTCTAGTTTTTTACGTTAAACAAAAAACAATAGTAACACTGCACTTATAATCATCCTTGAACACGAACACGCGCCACGTATTATAGATATAAATTTTTTAATAACCCAAAATGTATATGATGTCAAATCAATCAAATGTATATTCAAAAAAATATCGGAGAAAATATATTAATTATGTTCCGAATAATGTGTTTTATATTTTTCGGATATTATTTTATATATGCAGAAAGTCTATACACTGAGGAAAAAAATCAGTTGCCGCAACGGAATTTATTATTGTATTACATATTGAAACAAATATTTGTTTCAAAGAAAATTAATATATTTATTTGATTTATCTTTGGTATATCGATAAATATAATAATTTCCCTTGCAATCATATACTCGAGTTTCCGACGGCATCATATATATTCTTCAAGTGTGCAAGACTTTGCCGTCGGTACATGGAAAAATAAATTTTGCTCCTGAAATCAAAGCCCGCATTTTATAACTGATAATATTTACATACATCTTCATTTTTGATAACGATAAAATAAAATAGACTTATTAAAAATAATTAATGTTTGAATATATAATCGACAAATCAGATTGAACGTCATGTATACGTACTATAAAAATAAATATATTATACCTATATAAGTGAAAAAAAAAAAAAAAAAA
>JAQQBS010001424.1:4803709-4912331 GCA_030347275.1 Microctonus aethiopoides
AAAAAAAAAAAAAAAAAAGTGTTGAAGAAAATAAATAAAAACATATGCGACGCAATGTAAAATATAAAACGGGAGTCCGTGCGATAACTAGGAGGATCTTATCTTTCTTGCTCCCAGTTTTGTGGGTCCAAAACGATTCCAAAAGGAGAATAAACTTGCTGGCCCTTAAGCGAATTAAGGGACAAGAGCATCAGAGGAACTTATATGCTGAACGTTCTTCATGGAGAAGTGCAAAACCATGAGGTCTTATACCTTGAGGGAAGATAAGGCGCTTTTGAGGGCGCCGCATATCCGCGCCAACCACGCCTACTCCACCGTTATTTACCTCCATCCTCTTCTGGCCTTGCGAGAACACTTTTATTGCGTGGCTCGCTCAACTCTCGGACTCTCGAACATCAGTCCATACACACAGTACATGTTATATGCACGCTCACTACTTTTCTCTCTTTATTTTCGTATCTATCTTTCTCCTTTTTTGATGTTATATACCATTACACGATGTATATATGTATATGTATATATATATCCTCGACGCCAAGACGCCGTGTGCGAATCCAACCAAGCCCGGGAGCGATAGATCCTTCTGGCATCAATAACCAATGCTGCTGTTGCTCATCGACCAGGCCCCTCTTACTTTATATTTTTTTTCCCTGATTTTTTTGTTTGGTTCCAAGTTTTTTTTTTATCTCTCGAAACTCCTCGACGAAATTTCGACGTTTTTATAGGCTCATACTAAAACATACGACCTATTCTTCCTTCAGGCGTCAACTCTGTCTCTTAAAAAAGTTCGAAGCAACGAGAAATATTTCTTGATACTTTATTTGATTAAATTATAAATTTAAACGATCAATAGATTTTTTTCAATAGATAGATATTCATTTGCTAAAGTTACCGAAAATTCTAATTGGTAAAACAAAAAAATTATATTCATGTGGATATAATAATTCGAATGTCCAGCTAGCTGGAGGTGATATTGAATAACTTGCTTTTGCAAGCTTACAAATTTGCAGAGGCATTGCACTGATGGTTGTATATGTTTCTACTGATGGGCGGATCTGTCCATCATTGGTGGCACCAGTGTAATCAAATAAGAATAAGATAGATAAAGAAAAATATTTGTGGTGGGACGTACACATGTGTATACACATAAACGATGGAAAGAAAAGATTGAGAGGAATAAGAAGTTGAAGAAGCAACTTCTGCCAAAGCATATATTAATTTTTGCCAAGAAGGTGACGTGTGCTTTTACACAGCTCTTATTTTGCCTGAAGCATTTTCTGGGTGGACACCGAAGGAAAGGAAAGATGACGAAGATACACACGTCATCAGTTAAATAAATGAGAAGAAGAGAAAAATTGAAGACGAAGTAGAAAATGGTGAAAGATTGCTGCTACAAAATTTCATGTTTAAAATAAAACTAAATTAATCAAATCAAAAACTTGACTAAACTTCCACTTGATTTGATACTAAATCACGTTTTAATATGAAATAAATTCAATCTAAAATCGCAAAGTCACGCTACGTACATATAAAACCCATTCACACAGATATTTTACACATTTATTTCCATTTTGTATTACTGTCATTAGTGCTTAAAAGCGTCACCAGAAAAAATCGTTTATATTTATTTGTCGTCATCCATAAAATATTCAAGAACCATTTCGTGGCATCAACGAACTCATCAAGGTCACACAAAATGGCCGCTGTATCACGGACAATAGAGCAGACACGAGTGCAGAGCCACCACATGTGGGATCTTAATAATTCAATTTTAAACCTATACAAAATAACGTTCGGGACATGAATATTTTAGTTGATTTTGAAGGAATTAAATATTATGACGTATAATATATTGCGGGAGCTCACGTTCGACAGGTGTAACGCGTGGCGTCAGTAGACACCAACTGATCTCACATAACAACGGCAGATAAAATTGTTGCGTTTCCACCAAAAATTATCCTTCGTAATTGTCGTTTATTTTTTTCGTACTCACTCTTATTCTCTCTCCCACTTGCTCTCTTCCTCATTTGCTTCTTGTTTCCTCTTCTGCGTTCACTCGTAAGGATAAAAGTACAAAATTGTGGTAATTTAGAACCCCCACCTTGGAACACTGATGGAACGATGATGGGTGCCTTCGGGGAGGCACATCAGGGGCACTCTCGCGGGACCACAGAATCGCGCAATGGCAGAGCCTCAAGGAGGCGGAGCGCGAATGCAAGGCTTCATATATAACTCGATCTGATGAACGATTCTCATATCGATAAATCCTATAAAATAATAAAAATGCATTTTAATATTCATTCATAAAATTTTAATATATGCTTATAATTTATAATTACTATAACACATGCCAAAATTACTCCACTATGCCAAATTATATTATTATTTCAAAGTTTCAATCAAGTTTGCATTTCAATATTCGCAATTGAATATTTTTTTCAATTCCCAATTTGAAATCAAACAGATAAACAATAATAATTGATATCAAATACAAATTATTCTAATCAATTTTAAACAAATAATAATGTATAATAATGTATATAAGATTACATACATTTTATTCTATTTTCTAACGTATTATTAAAATATTTCGCCCTTATATTCGTGACTTCATGAACTCCAAATCAAACTATTTATACATACATGCATAATATGCATCCATCAATATACTTGTATATGAGATTCCGTCTCCGGAAGTGCGTGAGGGATATAAATAAACTATATACACCTATATGCAAACAGAAAAGTGATGTCCTCGGTTGTGAAATCAGACCCAGATAAAACTTGTTACATTTTTTTTTCCTTTTCATATCTAAAGCAAAGACAGGATATATACATATAAAAGAAAGAACATTCGCAAACTTGCACGCGATATATCCCTTGTACATACATATATATATGTACACATAAATCATAAATATGCAGAGTACATATATTCACAAATAAACATATGCACATCTCACGAATATTATATTCTTACTCTGTACACTCTCACGACATATCGCGAATCGCACAAGGTCATCAACGATAATCATTAAATATTACATTTCTATATATCACACAACTCAATTAAATCATCGGTTCTCTCCTGCACGATTAATTCAATAAAATTCTGATAATAAAAAAAAATTTGCTTAGATAATATATGGATAAAATAAAAAGAAAATAATTTTGACCCAATTCCACCCTCAAGCTCACACGAAATTCCATTCCGTCATCGTTTTTAGCTCGCCACCGGTTCACCACCATCAACCCAAAATCCATCCCTGTAGGCATCACTCGACCTCAAGATATCTCTCGAACGGTAGACAAAAACAACGAAAAATAAAATGTATATACATAAATAAATAAAATAAAATAAAATAAAAATATATATAGAAAAGAAGGAAAAGACGCGGGCATATCCTGAGTATCTATAAAGGAATATATTCATCCTGGGGCACGAATACGAATAAGGTGGGCCAGCGACTGGATATATATATACAGTGAAAGAGGAGAAAGAAGAGACGACGATTTTGAGTATGCTGGCGCCCTCAGGCACCGCTTGCTGCAGTGGGTCTAGCCACTGCTCTGCCCTCAGTAATTATATATTGCGAGTTCAACCCTCTCGCTGCTCCTCCGCGTTCTTCTCATCGTATTCCTCAGATGGAGAAGAGCCCACGGCCGCTATATATTCCTATTTTTATTTATTTATTTATTTTTTTTTTCAATTTTTTCAAAGTGAACGCAAAGTTTTGTCGGTTTCAGTTGCAAAAAAAATCGAAATATTTTCACCTTTTTCTACACATCGCCTCAAAGCTTTCAATATATATAAACAGTTTAAAAAATATGTTTATATTTTTTTTAATACAATAACTTATACTCTTTATTTTATATGTAGTTTTATTCGAAATTTATTAGAGCTTTTCTGCGATGCATAACGATAAAATCGGGTGTGGGAAACTCGTTTTTCAACCACTGCGATAAATATCTGAATGTATATTATATATACAGTCATATTTATTATCATGTATGTATATACCTACGGTTCTAAATATATATATATATATACATGGTAACACCGACGTTCCATCATTTTAATTGCAATTAAAGTGTACATAAGCTACGTATGCTGATGAATACATTTTTGGTCGTCAATTATACATAAACTTAATTATTTTCATATTATATATTTATCAATTTTTTTTTTTCATTCTCTTTTTACTATATTCAATTTGTCGTTTGCATAGTAATTACATTATTGAAGATTCTTCATAAAAGGCGGTGGAAGAATCATGAATTAATACACACTGAAAAAAAAAAATGTGAGTACTAAATTTATGTCATTGACTAAATAAAAATTGAGTGTTTAAAATAAATTTTTGGTTCAATATATAATTAATTTGATTGCTCCAACTAATTTTCTCTTTCAATGTTACAATGTGTCACTTTGAAATATTTTTTTTTATCACAAATAACTATTGAACTATTCACTTTTACCATGTAACAAATATTTTCGATGGAAATGAAATTCACTCATATAAGATTGACTTTCACTTGGACTACAAATAATGCAAATGTGCGACAGAATAATTGAAAATTTTACGACACATTGAAAGACAAAATATGTATAATTCCAAGTAAAATAGTAAAATTTGACGTTTGATTATTGATCGTTATGAATATTTCTAAATAGAAAGGCGAATATAAAAATATAAATTATATGAAAAAAAAATTAAATTACGAGCTTTATACATACACACACATAAATACCTGAATGTCTATCATTTTTTTTTTTCGTTTCTTATACGTACATACATATAAAAGTATAACGCCTATAGAGTTCATATTTGTACGGAATTTATGTTACATTGCATAATATCAACGTATACGACATAAAATTTTTGTATAATGCACACAATTGTTTCGTAGTCTAATGAACGTAAAATTAACTGGACCTCTACTTATACACAATCGCAACAAGATATATATATGTATACCTGATTGCAATATTCAAGTAAGAGAGCAGAAAATAAACAACTCAATACATACATACAATTTGCATGTACATACAATTCATATGCACATATGTATAACAGCCTGAACTAAATATAAAATATTGCGATCTAACACGACAAGTCAGGTCGTCATAAATGTAAATATATATGCAGAAAAAAATTAATTGAAGCGAATAAATTTATTATAATAAACCAAATACTCTTCGCTCTGCAAATAATCAATATTTATTTTAAGCTAATATTATTAATAATTATTACTCGCAAATCATTTTTCCCTTGTTATAAAAACACTATTCAATTCTCCAAGTACATTTCTCATTTTAATCGAGAAAAAAAAATCTGTATCTTAAACGTGGAATTTTTTCTCTCAAACGCTTGAGGGATGAAAAAAAAAATATGTCTCGTTTTGTAATTCTTATTTTATATATAGTTGCAACTTCGCATCAATTTTAAAACTCGACAGGAACGTTAATTCTTCCACGAATGAGCCTGCGGGAATACATGGGTGTATTATATAGGTATAATATATATACATATACATACATGCTATAGGTGCCCCCCATAGTATATATATACTCAAGTTCAAAAGATAGAGCGCGATACCAAAGTAACTTTGACTCAAACGGTAATATATAATACATATATACAACGCCACAATATATATACATTTCCAAACGTTTCGCGGAAACCGACGCGCATCGTGTACCCTCGCGTGTGTCCCTCGTCGAGCTACCTAGATTGCGCGTGTGTTTCGTGTAACGCTCTCTCTCCCAGAAGCTTTGTGTATTACCTGTATATTTCCCCGCCGAAAAGGTGCACAATGAGTATATATGTATGCATAAATATATACATAGATAAAGGGAGAAAAAAAAAAGAGGAAAGTATATATATGGACTGAGAAAAAAACGAACTAAAAAAAAAAAATGGAAAATAAAAGAAATACCTACTGCAATGAGGAAATGAATGAATGTTTTATATTCACACGAGACATGTATATAAGAAACAAAAATATGGTTGTTAATATGTGTGTATATGTGTGGATATAACGTGTCATGAGACATTCCCCGTCGCGTGTTTATCCGATTTTCACCCCTAACTGATCAAAAGAGAAGTGTTAAAGTGCAGAACTCACGTTGCACATCGTGTACAGCCAGTCTAATTCATTCTCAATCTCCCTTTATTGTTTCTACATATAATAAACTCATGTGTTATACACTTATATGTGTACAAAGTTGGATTATTAGCCCTTTAGAATTGTGTCATGATATGTATTAACGTGTGCATGCAAAGTGATACGTCGAGTCAATTTGTAATACGGTGATATATAAGTTAATTTTGATAGCTATCGATAAAATTTGTATATGGGATATGTATATTGCCTAACTCAATGAATGATTTACGTTATATACTGTATAAAAGTAAATTATATGATCATTGCAGTATTATGCACGAAGAAAATAAATTTTAGTAAAATTAAATAATTTTATTTAATTGAATATATACCTTTATGATCTAGAATTCGAAATTGAATTAATATTCTGGTTAATGTATATCGATAAAATATTTAATTGTAATTATTTTGATTCGTAAATTTATTAAAATTAATGAATTTTTTTTTTCTGAGCAGAAATTATTCTGGATATTTATAGTTTATTTTTTATACCGGTTAATTATTCTATCGAGATTTATGTGAAATGGATAATAATTTTGTATCAAAATGAAATTCAAGAGGTAAAATTGTATTTTATTGGATTCTTGACATTTGCCCTGCTCTCACCTAAATATTGATTTTACATTAGCCATCGTCCGATGTTTGTCTTCATTCTTTCCCCCATTCTCTGAAACTATTCAATATATATATATATATATATATATATATATATATATATATATATATATATATATATATATATATATATATATATATATATATATATATATATATATATATATATATATATATATATATATATATATATATATATATATATATATATATATATATATATATATATATATATACATATATATATATACATATATATATAAAATTTCCACACGTAAACGAGAAATACTAGTCGTGAAATCGCGCGAAAGGGTGCAAGCACGCAAAGTCGAGAGAGCTCACTATATATGCCTCAATGCGACCGCAATATTAGATTAATGGCCGATGTATATATAACATATACACACAAAAGAATAATTGATAAAACAAAAAAAAAATGAAAATAAGTTATTTATATAAATCTTACAAAGAAACGAGTTCGTGGAAAATAAATTTCATCGCTCAACACCTATTTTAACTATAAAATATTTTATAAATATTTTTCTTCCACCACGCATCCATCATATTATCAATAAAATGACGACTATATTGAATCAGATAATAATAAATGACATAAAAATATTAAATCATACGACATTAACTATCCACGAATCATAAACAATCTCAATGATGAGACTACAATCTCCTCTCCCGTTTCCTCATTCGCATTCAATATCATATCTCTATCTCTTTCACTCCAGCTATTCAGTAGTCTTATGCTAATGTAATACGACCGTAAGTATATAATAATTATAAGGTCCATACCTACAGGATCGATGGCCCAAGGCAATGGAAACATCTTTCTCCTCCTTATAGTCGTTACATTCAAAACTCGTCTCACACTCTCATCACAATATATCTTCGTCTATACACAAACGATAAAATCGAATCAAATCAATTTTATTATACAGATGTATCATCAGACAATCTCATCTTGCTTCTCGATCATTTGTAAAATCAGTGTGAAATCACTTGGAAAATATGGAAATAGATCCTAAAAACAAAATTAAATATTTATCATCAATAAATCGCAGTCTTCTACCATTTATATTACATCATTCATTAAAATATATTCAAACCTTCCATGAAATTCCATCATTATCTTCCTTTCATATATAAATATATCCATATATGTTTTTATTTTTTTTTTTTTTCCTACATGTGTACCATTGCCCGGTGCCAGGAGAATACGATCGTGATAAGACACACAGCGGCGTCGGTTGTCGGTTGACAAAGGGCCATGGAAACGCCCTCTCAGATCGGACGTGCAACCGCTTGCGAGGGCGTCCATATTAAAATCCACCCCCTTTATTCTTATATACTCTCTTTCTCATTTTAACATGGCATCCCTCTTGCCTTACTCCACCAGGATTCTTTTACCTCTTATATTTTAGTGGCTCCTATACATATTCCGCCATTCATCGCCCGAGGATCTTGTTTATTACCTTATGCCAACGCTTACTAAAATACGTATTATGCAGAAACGTTGCATAAAAGCTTTAATATTCCGCACGCGCGGTTCCACACACTACTGGGATTATTCTTCATATAAATGATGGAGTACCTGTGTGTATACAAAATTCATTCAAATATATTTTTCATATATGTATATAATATTATTAATATACATATAAATATAATAATAATATGGATAATATTTGTCGCTTGGCTGATGTGATAATCATAATGTCTATTTTTTGTTTGATACATTCTCGACGTTTTACTTTCTTGTATAATACTTACTTGATTATTTATTTATTTTTCATATTCTTCAGCAAGTTGTTTTTTCACTTCGTGGCCATGGATTATAATATAGAGCTGGTGTGTGTATATATATGTATGTGGAGGAGAAGAGCAGGGGACAGCAGGGTGAACGAGTGGACCTGATGTAAGGCGTACATATTGAATTATTCAAATCGCCAGTTTTACCCCTTTCAAAACTTGTTTATTATCCCTCTTTGAATATGTTGATATCGCCCAGAAGCACACGAACACAGCGCTATTTATATTATTAAAGTTTTTATCTCAATTAGTCACAGTCGTTTTGTTTTTTGTTCTTGAGTTATCAAAGACAAATTATGTATAATCCAATCTTATATGATCATTATTCCGCCATTGTTTGCGAGAGAATAAGAACTTACTTACTTGAACATTTTCATTGTGTTTAGCGGGAGGTTGTTGAGATTTAGTCAAGTTATGTTTTATTCTGGATGTAATTGAGAGTGAATAGAAGAGTTCTAACGATACTTTTATCGTTTTTGTCGAGTATTTTCTGGACCATAAGCCCACATTCTTTACCGACGAAGAACAGTACGAGGAATCCATGACGACAATTGCCCGCCAAAATTGTCCGTTAGATAGAATGCAGTAGGTGTCGACCTCTGTTAGCAATAGCGCGTAATATTTTAACTTTTTGAAATGGTTTATCAGCCTTGCGCTGTGAAGTTGCGCACTAATTCCCGCATACATTTTTATTGTTCACTAGCGAGAACTAAAATGATGCGTAATTTGTAATAATAACCGTACATATGAACAAGTATATCAATTCTTTATTAAATAAAATAATATATAAAGGTGGTATGTAATCAAAATGTTCCCTACAAGTACGCAAAAGAAATATTGGATGTTTGCTGACGAAAATGATCTCACACATTTGCGCCAAAAAACTAATGCGGCATTTATCGAGAAATATGGAGGGAATATGACAGTAAGTTATTAAATTAATTTTGAATTATTATTCATTATCATGTATAAATTAATAATAGCTTTGATCACAAAGTTATGAGAATAATGATGGAGATAATATTTGATAGACGCCACGGATAAATTCACGTGATTGTATGTTTTTTTTTACAAGATTACCTTGAGGTTATGTTCAAAATGTACTTGACCATATTATTTATAAGCGAATTTTTTTGTTGTTTGATTATTATTAATGATTGATGATGTTTTGTTATAGCCTGAACAGAAAGAACAATATTTTCTTTCTGATGTAGAGGAGAGAACTTTATTGAAATTTTACGAATTGCAACTACGTGATTTTTGCAAACGTTTTTCACCGCCAATGCCCAGAGCAACAATTGCCACAGCACTTCATTATTTCAAACGATTTTATTTGAGAAATAGTGTTATGAATTATCATCCAAAAGAAATTTTGGTGACTTGTGTTTATTTATCAAGCAAGGTAAATCTATATATATTTTTATTTAATTTAAAAAATGTATATAAAAATGAAACTATTTATTAATGGGAATTCATTGATTTTAGGTTGAAGAATTTAATGTTTCCATATCACAATTTGTTGCCAATTTGAAAGGAGATAGAGAAAAAGCATCAGATATTGTTCTAAATAATGAATTACTTCTCATGCAACAATTAAATTATAATTTAACAGTTCATAATCCGTTTAGACCTGTAGAAGGTTTAATGATTGACATCAAGGTAATTTTATGTATTTTATCGAGTTTTTGTTGTTTAATTGGTTGAATATAAGTGGATTAATTTAATTTAATAATTTTTTCAGACACGTTATAGTTCATTAGATAACCCTGAACGATTGAGACCGCATATAGATGACTTTCTAGAGAAAGTATTTCTTACAGACAGCGTTCTTCTTTATGCACCTAGTCAAATAGCACTTGCTGCAATTTTGCATGCAGCGTCAAAAATTTCTGCAAATTTAGATAATTATGTTACAGATATTTTATTTTCACGTGAACATTTAGCTGGGATTATTGAAGCTGTGAGAAGTAAATATATTATTTTATTTCATAATGTTATTGACAACAATATTTTTTGGTTATTTAATATTAATAATTTATATTTAGAAATAAGATCGATGGCCAAAAGCATTGACATACCTAATAAAGAGGTGGTCAAAGCGTTGGAAAAAAAATTAGATAAATGTCGTAACCAAGAGAATAATCCCGATAGTGAAATGTAAGTATTACAATGATTCAAATAAGAGTATTGAGAAACGGTTACAAATTATTTGATTTTTAATTTTCATTTTTGTTTTCAGTTATAAAAAACGAATGCAAGAAATGTTGGATGAAGACGATCTTCATGACAATGAAAAGTATGCAAAATTAATTCAAGATCAAGCTGCAAACGATGAAAAAATATTGGGAGTAAATAGAATGCATTCAACATCATCTGCCATTTAATCAAAGTAAAAATTATTTTCATAAAATATTATTCATTTATAATAGTTGATGTCAACATCATCTTTATATTTACTTATTTCTAATATTAATATATTTATATTCTATGAATCTCCATCAAAAAAAGAAAACGAGCCGAGTCAATTTTTTCTCCAATTTTTCTTTCATCCATCAACAACGTTGCTTCTTATCTTTTGTCCCCTTTTCAATTTTCATTTGTTTCATGATTAAAATTAATATGTAAAATCGAGGATATATTTTTAATAGATACACCTACAAGTATTTATCAAAAGTAGTTTGATAATTAATCCTCTTATAAAATTAGGTCACATGGCGTTTAGTATTTACGCCTACTGTGTCAGGAGTTAATATATTCATTTTAAAAATTATTGAAATATAAAATAAGTATATTTTTCATTTTTTTTTTTCATGTATCGTGTCGTCGGAAATCCAATCGTTGTGTGAAATAATTGACTGCGTGTGTTGATTGAACATTTTGATAAATTAAATTTTGCCCTCCAACTGATACATTGCTGGGTAGAGATTGGACAATTGGCATTGCTGGTGTCATCGATAATGGATTTAAATGTGGAGGTAGAAGTGATGTTGTCACTGACTGCAGTTGTCCCGGATAATCAAAAAACCTAAATGAATAACCAATATAATCAATTCAATTTTACAGCAAATAAAATTGTTTAAAAATACATACCACAGTCGATCGCCAACAAATATAGGGCGAGACGTTGGAATTCCCAAACTTGAATAATATTGTTGTGCAAGCAATTCCACATCATTATTATATTTTCGTTTCCATTTCGTTCGACGATTTTGAAACCAAATTTTAATCTATAAACAAAAAATATAAACAAATCAAATAAATATAAAAAATATATCTTTATATTTTATTTTTGAATAAAAATTTCAAAAATAATGCTCCGGGTGAGGATCGAACTCACGACCTTAAGATTATGAGACTTACGCGCTGCCTACTGCGCTACCGAAGCCTGAGAGCGGTTTTTTCTCAAATCATAAAAATAGCGAGAAAATAAAAAAAAATAAAAAATTTCATAAAAATTTTTTTTATAAAAAAAAAATTATATATATACATATACACAAGCAATAAATCTTCATTAAATAAATTGTCGTTCACATGAACCTTTCAAAACATACAATTCGCCATGATGTATATGAATAAACATGAACGCATGAGATTTTATAAAAGAAAGAAAGAGATCAGCTAGGGTAAAAGAGAATAATAGTGAGCGTGTCAGAGCTTGCGCCGAATAAACGCGGCTCGTTAACTCGGAGAAATATTGTGACAGTTATGTCTGCAGTACAACGTATCTTCTTTTGCCATCCCTCTGATCTATCGCAAGCAACTCGCTACGTCAAATACTTCTTGCTCTTCGGATTCATTTTGTAGATAATTGTCCACTTCACACATGTCGCAACAATTACCCTTCAAAAAATGTTTTCATCCAATTATCCTCATGAACAAAAATAATTCACCCTAATTTTTTCTCATTACATTGCAAGATAAAAAAAAAAAAATTATAGCATCATTATATTGATTGGCCTTATTGTTTATTTTTTGTGATGTATATTTAATCAAAATGTATAGGAAAAAATAAATGTTTATTTTTGTTTTATTGCTTATTAATTGTAAATTAAAAAGGCCTGGAGAATTTAGGTGATAATTGGTCGCGAACGAAGACATTACAACCCCATGGCGCCAGTACATCTGGAGCCTGCACATATGTTGCATGTATGTGTATATAATAAATAGTAGACCCCATAATTCAAACAAATTTGATCTTATAACCTCATCCAAATATTCTTCAAGGGTGCATACACATAAAATATAAAAAATTCTTAACTGTTTCAGGTGGTGAAATGTTATAAGAGCGGAAGCACGCGACGATTTTTGTATGATATTCATCGATGTAGTCAAGTAATGAATCTAAAAAAATTCTAAAAATTTTTCCTACTCCAGCAGGAAACATTTAAATTTCCTCTAATATTCAAAAGCGTCGTTAAATTTAATGGTAAACATGCTTCTAATTTAACTGTGATTTTTTAAAATATATAATCACTTTTCAAATTTTATGTTTCTACATTATAGAAATGACAGAAAAGGACGTATTAAATATTGGTCAAAAAATGAGATTAATATGTGCAGCGTGACTACGTTATAAGTAATGTGAAAAAAAAAAAAGAAAAAGAAATGAAAATATGACGCCTTGTAGTTGTTGATTAGGGGAAAGATGGAGAAGAATCGCATCATGTGCAGGCTAGACACTTTCCTTTGCGACTGTCGCCATCAAATGTCACATTTTTTTATTCATTCATATTTCTGCATCTCATCACTCCGTTTTATATATATTCACACATAAGGTATGTAAATAATATGTTTAATATATTTATATGATAATAAAATGTTTGTATATTTACCTGAGTTTCAGTGAGCTTCAAGCTTTTGCTCAATTGCAATCTTTTTGCAACGCTGAGATATCTATTTCTCTCAAATTCCGACTCAAGGGATTTTATTTGTGTGGCAGTAAATGCAGTACGTGGTCGTTTCTTTCTGTCTTCATCGCTTGTTACACTGGAACTTCGCTCGTGGACATCTTTATCCCCGTCTGTATCCATTCCAGAAGTGCAATTTGAGCTAGTGCTACTTGTACACGCTTCTAAAATGGATTTAATAATACATTTGATTAATTTATTTATCGTTGAATAAAATACAATGAAAAATGTATTATCAAACTACATTAAATTATAAACAATAATCATTTCTGTTATTTAATGATATAATTATTGTTGATAGAAACAATTGTCGAATGATATTCAAGATAATCATGTTGAATAGTGTTTTTGGTTAGTTGCCCAATTACCCTATGGGATTTTCATTTCTATTACGCGTCCAACAATTTAACATGCATGAACGACTTGTTTAAATTTAAATAATGTGTATTCATAAACGTATATATATAAATATTTTACGAACGAGTTAATAACGCACGCGGCAGAAATGAGACATGTCTCTACAGTGCCCCCTTTTTGGTACATTGAAAATGACGGCAAGAGCATCTAACCGACGGGTATCATCTTCTAATTATCCTCCCATTAATCATCGCGAGCTGAAAAGAAAGTGTAAAGGAGCAGCGTACCAAAGAAAGAAACAAGAGAATTTCGTTTCTTGGTTGAAACGTGCGATGACACATGGTCGAAGACTTGACTTGTTTCCTCAACTGTTTTACTTCAACAGCCTTTGGTGGTAAATCAATTTTCCACTTTCATCATGTTTACATATTTATTTATTTTCTTTTTTTTTTTTTCATATTTATTTTCTTCACACATTAACTATTGTTCTTTTTTTTCTTTTATTCTATACTTATTTTTTTCTTTTCTTAAATTGTTTTGATCTTTAACTTGACGTATGTTTGAATGTACATATTATTTTATTTGTAATGGAAAAATGTTGATGTTTCAGGTACGTCTGCGACATGAACATGGATGTATGTATTCTTCTCAGTCTTTCTTATTCGCCATGAGCAATAAATATCTCAAAAAACTATTCGTGGCAACGGGGTCCCGCGCGTGGATCACGAAGAAGCGTTTACCGGCTACTAATTGTCAGATGGCGACGTAATTGTCGCATTTCTCAACATTTTTTTTCGTCGATTTACTACACACGGGGCGTTACCGCGTCGTGTCTAAAATCGTATCACACCATTTTATTCTTTTTATATACTTGAATTTATGTCTCTATACGTCTCGTCCGAGAAAAAAAATAAGAGTAAACTGAAAATGAAAAGTTAAATAAGTTTGTCCACATTGAAAATAATTTTTTTTTTTTTTATAGTCATCTTTCATACTAATCTATCATCACACTATTGGTTGCAGTAATTAATTCCGGAAGTCGATATTATAGGTGTCAACTGAAATGAAATCCATTATTCATTATGGGAGAAGAAAAAAAAATAAAAAAGAGTTATAGATCAGCCATGTGATGTAAGAAAGCACAAAAAATATCTTCACGAAAAGAAAGAAGAAGAGAAGAACGAAAGAGTGTTGAATAAAAAAATAAGATGAGAAAAGAACAAAGTGAAAGTCAAAATAAACAAATAAAAAAAAGATGAGAAACGAGACTGCAGTTTATGTCGCTCAGAAATAGAACACCACGCCTTCTAGTTTACCTAATTGCTGGTGGCTACGCTGAACTTGTCCCCTAATTACTCGGTGATTAATAGCGCTATGCAAATTTCAGCTATATTGTATATTTAAAAAAAAAAAAAAAAAAATACCAATAAATATGGCTAATTTTCATGAAATCTTTTTCATTCAATTACAATTTGAGATTTCTAAATTTACTGAGAATGCAAAAAAAAAAAAAAACTAAAAAACTGAAATGTATCCATTCTCTTTATGAAAGCAATGTTTGACATTTGATAAATGAATTCATTAAGAGTTCTGACTAATTAAGACATACTTGGGTGAAGCCAATTTGAAATTTTACGACAGTTGGCTACGGAAGAAATTCAGAAGATTAACGCTGTCACGAGTGTGCATTAAAAGCTTTGTAATTGCACTCGACATTCATACATTTATATATTTCAAAACAATATGCGCCAAAAGCTGTATAAGATATTATTCTAATCCCTTCAAATGTTGAATTTAATGTCGAGTCTATAAAACAATCAAGAGACTTAATGAACTTGGCGTATAATCAATGTATACGCTTAGTTAGACACTAACTATAAATTTAAAGTCTTCTAAAATCTTCACAATTAGCAACAAGTCCTAAGAAATAAATACACTAATGATCTTTTGTTTAATTTAATATACCACCGATTTTGAAATGTATTTTCAGGTATATCATTGCTATTTTGTATTGTGAATAAATAATACATGGTGGAACATATTGTTGGATTTCCATGGCAGAATTAGCAGGAGACAGATAAATAGTGGACGTGAAACTGAAAACATTGAGTAGGCGTGGAACCTGCAGGAAGCAATGGATCAAACTCATGAGGGCTACTGTTTATATATTCATGCAACACTCAATGCAATGCACACGCATTCGTATCTACATAGAATATAATACTGAGAAGGGCAAAACCAAAAGAGCAAAGAGAACAAAACAATATGGCGTTAGTACAAAAAGGTATGATATATAAATGAAATAAAAACGATTTATTTTTTAAATTTGTTAAATATTACATCGTAGGAGAAAATAATATTTTACCATAGCTATTCCTCAGTTCTGATGAAGTAGAACCAATGTCTTGATCTTCGTCGATTTCGATTTCATTCGTTGAAGACATTGAAGAGTCTGGTACAACAGCGAATCTCCCTTCTTCATGATGATCATATGTTACAATATTTATAAAAACATGAAATATCTTCAATCTTACATTAAAATTTTTTAATAAGTAGCATTTTTTTTTTCATTTTATATCAATATTATCAATTAATCTTACGTTCTAATTGAGATGATGAGGGACGTGTTGAATCAAACGCCATTCTTAAATTCCCCGGCGGATCTTTCCACAATAATCTTTCAATGCTGAATGATGTTAATTTTGAATTAGCAGATGGATTATCTGAAGAATTAGCTTTCATATTATCCTGCGACATTTTTATTCGTATTATTATCAATAATTAATCACAAGTAAATTAGAGTTTCACAATAATTATCATCACATAATGCATCATAACTTGACTTGAAAACACAAATTATAAAATGATTATTTAATGTTTGAATTACTTGAATATATTTATGGAATTTTTTTACAATGAGAATTTTTAAGACTAGTGGAATCTAAAACTTCATCCCTTAGTCTGTACTATTAGTCGCAGATAAACACTGTGTCAAGATTGAACATGGTCCTCAATATGAATATATTTTTTTTCATTTTCTTATCCAAACTCAAATTCTTCAGCAGAGCAGGGGTAGGCGTCTACTAAAATACCCACATGCTGGTGACGTAGACAATGTATGAACCAATGATGTTGTAAATTGGGCGGTACTTGGCAGCCTTATCAAGAATTGAGCGACGAAGCGGTTCAAATTATTACTGCTTCATGATGACTCAATAAACATTAATAAAGTATTGATAAATTTACCCATACTTTCATTCAATTGCAGCCATAACGTTTCACAAATGTTGCCAGTTGTTTTATTTAATTGTGATAAGATCTTAATATTTCAACAAATAGTAAAGGTTAATTATTAATCATTATATACGTGGGTATAAAAAAGATGTGAAATTTAAAGGCAAAAAATTTTATCTACAATATTCATTAACTATTGACAATATGTCAAATATTGTCATCATCATTTCACTTGAAGCATCAACAAAATAATAAAGTTCATCAATACCAATTTGTCACATAATTGATTCACAAATAAATGAATTATTAAGCTTAACTTTATAAATTAAGTTGTCCTCAAAACACATGTTGGGAAAAACATGCGTAGGTATTTTCTAGTAACGCAAAATATCTGTCGATTCATGTTTCTGTGGTCACCTTTTTATGCTGCATGTCATAATTAATGTAATCCCATATGTTTATAAATGGAGAAAAAAGAATGACGAAACACTAATTGAAATTTATTCATTTAATTGAATGAAAATGTGCTTTGTATACGTAGATAATATACGACAAAGTATTGGAATTAATCCCAAATTCTTTTTGCAACGTATAATTTATTATCTGTCAAATTATTTTAATTTATTATCCGTAATAGCATACAAAACAATTTTCAAATCATTATTTATTATTTATATCGATGCATTTTACTCTCATCTTATATATGCTTTACAATGTGACTGATCCAATTTTCTAGCATGACACTAATTAATACTATGATATATTGCAAGTTCATATTAATATTATAATATAGCGTCAAGCTGAAACTCTTAAATCAATCATTACAATATCCATTCATCAGTGCACCTTCAAGAACGCAATAAAAACACAAATGTGTATGTGTTTATATATATATAAAAAAAAAGAATTATCGAGGTGCGCAAAATTTTATTTTAATGCGTGATTTTCTTTGTTGTTCATTATATTAATTATTTATTGAAATTGAAAACTCCTGTGTGAATTCAAATAATTTATATTGTATACTTTAATTCACATTTGTTGAGTTGAATTTCCATTCCATGTATTATTTTCATCATTGTCATCAGCGCCCGAATGAAGCCTGTGAACATTACCACGTGATCGTACACCTCTACTTGATTCTCCCATATTACGTGTAGCGTAACTGTCGAATGAAAATAATTCGTTTTTACTTTTTATTAATAATAATCACCCAATACAATATGCAAAATCATATCATCAATAGAAATTAAATAAATTCTTTTCTTTTTTTACCCAGATGATGGACCAGCGTTATTACCGCCAAAAGCACCAGATCTTTGAGAACCTCCTGATGCACTGGAGTCATTACTCTGATTATTTGTGCTATCTCTCGGTCCACCAGTAAAATAACCAGCCAGATAATTGTAGACTGTAAAAATAGGCGCAAAAAGTGCCCACATAAAGCGCGACCAAAAGCTATCGCCATGCGCTGCTGCCACAGTTGACGCACCGGACTAAAAATCAAATTTCGTCAATTAAATTAAATATTAATATCAGTAGGAAAAATAAATAATTATTTTCATTTTTTGCTACTGCATTTCATACGTTTTTAGATGGTAAAATTAGAATAACGGCAGTGGGTACGAGTTCAAGATCTAAAAGTGTTCTTTCATCGTCTTCAGTTGTTAAATCTCGACGTGGGAATGACATCGACATGGAAAATTGTCGGAACGGCAAATCAATATTACTAGATACGTAAGCTCTTAATTCACGTAATGTGGTGTTGGCCTCGAATTTTCCCATATGTGGATTGCCTGATGGTAGCCTGAATTGTATTCGTGCAACACCATCTCCAACAAAAGCACTAGCAGCGTGCTGCGGTTGCTCTTGATTTGATTGACTCTTATTGGCCTGCTGCTATATAAAGAATAATAAATTTGTTAAATATTGTATTTTAATTTCACCGGAGCAATGGATAATTATCAAAATAATTCTAACCAAGAGAGCTTGCTCACGATGCTTGCGCTCCAATTTGTCTTGAGCAATTTGCTTTATGACTCGCTCACGGGCTTCACGCTCCAAAGCTTTTTCTTTCATTCGTTCCTCATGAGCCATCGCCAATTCCATTTCTTGTTGACGACGTCGAGCATTTTGCATATGTTTACCAATATCACGTCGGTCTAATTCACGCCGTTTCTCCGCCTCTCGCTCCAATTCCATTTGTTGCTTTCTTTGCAATTCTATCAACGCTCGTGCACGTTCAACTTTGTCCTAAAAATATATTTCACCCATTTGAATTTGAATATAATAACTTATATCAAAAATAAGTAAAATTAAACAATTGAAAATCTAATTACACTCGATGATTGCTGATTCGATTGATTGTTATTGTCAGCATTAGAAGTGACTGATTCTGCTTGTTCAGATTTTACATCATCTGATGACGGTTTAATATCTGCCGATGGATTCTCGGCAGTTTTGCTCGTAGATTGTGTACTGACAACGTCATTACTGCTGGCAGACGATTGTGGAACATTTGAAAATGATGCAGCACTCTGTTCAGCATTAATGAAAGAGGTGGAAGAGTTTGATTTGCCTTTTCCAACTTTGGTTAAAACTGCATCGATTTTCCCCTTTAAATTTAATACAGTAACACTTCCGGCAACAACTTCTAAAGGTTGTCCATTGAGGCCAATGAAAAATAATGACGGAACAGGTACCAATTGATCTAAATTATCAGTTAAGGAAATAAATTGTAATTGTAACGAATTCGACATTTAAAAAATAGGTTAAAATATTATTATAAGGATACAAATTTGAGCGAAAAAATTATAATCCTCTGTTCCACTCTCCAATTTTATCGCTACGAAATCCTGGGTTTTCAAGCAGGCTGAAATTTCTGGTGTGTCTATAACTTTAGCTACTTCCATTGAAACTTCATCTTTACCTATAAATTTATTGAAAATTTTTTTGAATATTAGTTACAGATATTTATTGGAAAAGTACGTGCAGGTCAAGGCCACTCTTTCAAGAATGAATAAGCAAAATTAATCGAATTAATCAAGGAAATGAATGTATATGTACATTCACTGCATATATAATTTAAATCGACTTAAATTAATGTATCAATGTGAAAGTCTAAGATAAAATACTAATAAATCAAAATTATTTGCACATAATTAAACAATTATAAATAAAAACGCAAATTGTAAAATGTCTCGTTGAGGTATTGATATAACCTATAATAATAAACACACCTGCAACGAATACAACGAAAATAGCTTTATTAACTTTTGAAGTTTTAACTGCATCATTGATACTACCAGAATACCACTCCATTTTTAATTAATATATCCTTAATTAAATATTTCAATGTTTAATATCAGAAAATCCAGATTTGCTGACGTAATGAAATACTGTTGGTATTGTGGTTGTAATATGAACTAGAATTTGTCAAACATAAACGTCGTTGCGTTAAGGGAGGTCGCTGTCAATTGATAATCCATGTTTTTTTTTCAGTAAAGGTTAGGTATAGCCATGAAGTTAGCAGAGAAAAAAAATCATGTATACACATATAAAAGAAACAAAAAGTAAATTTCGAGTTTCGATAAAATTTATTTCGGGTAAATATAACGATAACTTCAAGTTGATTTACATGAGTACCAACGTTAAGATTTTAATTCAAGTATACAATTTATTGTTGCGCTCGAAGCTACAAATGATAATTCTATGATTTTATAATTTTTCTTGAGAAAATATATCATCACTACATCAATTTGTTTACATTTTTCAATTTAATAGCCAACTATTAAATACATTAGAGGTCAGTTTGTCAAATTGGCAGCAATGCTTCCTTAATTAATAAAAGTAGGAGGAGTGGTGAAGAAGTCCTCGTCCTTGTTCAGTTTTCATGTAAATATCTCGAAATCAGGTAATTTTTGAATCACGAAATACATCGATTCAAATATATAAGTCGTTAGCGTCGTTTTCGATTGTAGAGGCAGACTTGATGCTAATGCAATAAGTATTTCTTTATTAGTTTATTCAAAAGTAAAATAACAATCGTAAGGAAATATATTAATTCTGATATATCTATGGAAGTTTCGGTAATAATAATTTTCAATCATTCAGTACTAATAATATTATTTTAATGTCATTTTTATCATTAATTTTTCTATTGTGATTTTTGTGATTGTGATCTCACGTGTTGAGTATTATTTTATTTTTCAGGAAACCACCGATGATAATAACGCTCCAGTAGCAAGTGAAAAAGATATTCAACGACTGGTGGTACTTCAAAATACTTATGCACAACTGAAAGATTTATATTCACTTTTGAAACTTTTTCGAATTGATTTAGAGAAGATGTCAGAGAATTTATCAATGATCGATTGTAAATTATTCATATAATTAGCATTAGTTTTTATTATTAATTAATGATTAAAGTTATTTATATGTGTTTTATTTATTTACAGGAAATATTTGTTAATTCAACATATATCAAAGAGCTAACATAACCTTTAATAATGGATAGACGAAAGAGTTTAGCTGCTCCACTCATGGAGAATTTACGTAGTCCTTCAGGTCCACTACGTCGTCGATCAAGCATTCCTGTGAGTTCATCTGCCGTTGGGTTAATTGATAATGATGATGAAGCTGAACGTGCAGCATTACGATTCGAGGCGAATATTACATCGACCCCAAATAATCCCCCAACGTCGAATCGTCGATCACTCTCTCTCAATTCAATTGTTGGCGGAATGTCACAACCACAAATAGCTGAGGGTATTGCAGAATGCATTAAACTCAATTTACAAAATAAAATTAATATGAAAAATGCCTTCAGTCTGAATATGATTGATTTTATGTCGTATTTGGTGAGAAATCGCGATGAAGGAATATCAAATTTACAAGTGGCGGGCACGTCATTGGATGTAAGTGCAAAAATTTATGCATTACGTGTTGATGCGTTGCATCAAGATATTTTAAAAATGGCTGGCAATTTAGATCATAAGGATAAAAAAGATGACGGTGATGGTAATGAGGAAAATAATGATCCTGCTGTAGCAGAAAATGATAATGCACAACAAAATGATGAAAAAATTCAGAGAAAAAAGAAAAAGAAAAAATTATCACGCAAAATACGTACAACTATAGAATCTCTGATTGGTGAAAATGATGTTGTGTGCTTGACTCCAGTAATGTTTGGTGAGGCTGACTGTCAAACCACTGATATGTTGTATCAAGCAATGTTACCGCAACATTGCAACGTCGGGCTTGGTCTTCATCCCTACAAAGATGTAATTTTAGATAAGAATTCTAATAGTATAACAAATAACACTGAATCACGTATACCATGGCCTCCAGTTCAGTTTGATGTAATCCGAGATATTATTACTGTTTATTCCGGATTTGAGTTTCTCAATTGGTCAAATGAAGAAGAAGGTGATAAAGAAAAATCATATTCTCAAGAAGCACCTTCTCTTATTCATGATGATTTGGCATTTGATCTTGATGCCAGTTTGCCACCTGATGAGCCAATTTCGAATGGACAAAATTTTTACGATCTTAACGACGATAATGAAGATAATGCAGAGGGATACCATGCAGAAATTCGTACAACAAATGCTGTTGTTGATTTACCAAATATTCTTGCTAAATTGCCAGACAAAAAGTTAGAATATTCATTTTTCAGTGATGCCGTAAATGCTCGTTGGATTGGTCCGGGACACTGGAAAATAAAAAGTGCCGGAAAAAATCTAGGCACAAGTAAAGTTATGGAGGCATGTCGTCAGGGTGCTGGAAGAAAGAAAAAAGAATTAGAATTATTATTCAATGACGATACTGAAAATTGCGATGCATTCTTAAATGTTCCAAAAAGAAACACTACAAAATTGCAAGCTAAAACTGTGAAAACTGTATGGTCAGAAAAAAAATTAGAGTTACCAACTGAAGATCATGATAATTCAATGAAGCAAGTTTGCCAATATTTTTTACGACCTGATGATATTATAAAATTTATAAAAAATTCTATGAATGCAACAGAATTACCTGAAGAATCAGCACATTATGATTACGGAAATGAAAATGATACTATTAATTACTCTCCTAATGATGATGATGATGATGAGGATGCACAGGTGAATGATGACAATTATCAAGATAACGGTGATAATATGGATGTTGATACTGGGGGATTTGTTGGTGATAATCTTATAGAAGCTCCAAAACTCACCCAAAAAATATTCATTCCATTTTCACAACGAGCAAAAAAATTGGATATGCGTCGACTGAAAAAATGTATTTGGAACAGGCTTTTGTGTCATGATCAAGATGATAAAGATAAAGAGAATGTAAATATAAACGACAAAACTCAAAATGATGTACTGTCAGTAAAAGGGGAAATTAAATTCACCAATGTTGTTGCTGATTTACCGAAAAAATTGAATATTAATGATGCGGAAGAATTGAGTGTGGCCACAGCATTTGTTTCATTATTACATTTAGCAAATGAAAAATGTTTAAAAGTACACTCAAATTCTAATTTTTCAGATGTTATTATTTCACAAGATTCATTATAATTTTATAACATGTATTTTTACTATATATGTAGATTTTTATAAAAAATCGTCATTTTTTTTTTCAATAGATAACAATTAATAATGAATAACAATAAGATTTTTGAATTAATATTTCATTTGATATATAAAAATGAGAGTGTCCATGACATTATATATAATTTCTCAATAATTTCAAATTTGTCGCCATGTATTATAACCAATAAATTTATTCCACTGAGTATTCTTGTTGCTGATTGGCTCATGTAGTTCTTATTCCGAGATACATTGGCGCTCGCAATCTCGTGTCATACTACTAGTTCATTAATAATGGGGAAAAAAGGGCCTGTTTGGCGTCGGTGTTAAAATTGTGATTGCGACAATGAGTTAAAGAAAAAAATAGGCTGAATTATTTCTGAACGAATAAAAGTATTTGTGATTCATAGAATAAATTATTTTTTAGGTTATAGTTAGTAGCACAATCCAGTGACAAGGAATCAATCATTTTTCAGGTGAAAAAAAAAAAGCATATTGGTTATGTTTCATAAAATACGTTAGTAAAAACAAACGAGGCGATATTTCATTAAGTTAAAAAAAGAAAGTAATAATTAATGAATTATTAATTAAGTGTATTATTTACAGTAAACATAGTTGGATGAAAAGAATGCGAAGGTTTCCTTATTTTATTTGGAAAAAGAGGATGCCGTCATTTGAATACTCATTGAAGTCACCATTTTTCCAGTTTTAGCACGTATATATTTGGGTTGTTATAAAAACAATGTCTGAGACTTCTAAAATGGGCCTATTTGGCTCCAAAGAAGAAAATTCAAATTCAAATACCGGACAATTAAATAAAGATGATTCGCCCGAACGTTATGCGCCCTATAGTGTTGATAGTGATTCGGAGACTTATGATACTGAAGCACTCAGCATCATGGATATTAATGATATCATTGGTGTACAAACTGAACCCGTTGGTGATTCAACTCTTGAAAGTGAAATTGCTGCTCTTACTGAAGTTATTACTGATGTAAATACCCCTGAAACTAGTTCAGAAAATATCACAAGTAAAGATTCAAATAAAATTATTGCAACAACAGATGTTGTTCCATCACAAGGTACAGAAAAAAATAATGATGATTCAAGTAGTAAAATTGTTAGTAATAAATTAAGTGATAATTCACAATCAATCATGAGTAAAACGAGTGTGGAAACAGATAAAAATGATGATGAACAAAAAAATGAAATTAATGAACGTCCAAGTACACCTACGACTGAGTCGTTGGAGGAGAAAGGTAATAATCGATTGTTTAATTTGTTTATATTCAATTAATCTTAAGTCAATATTTTTTTCTAATTCACGGATTTATTATTGTTTACAGATATTGCAGAAATTAAAGAGATAAATCAGAGTAAGTGTTCGCAAGATGTAAATGCGGTCAGTAAAAGCCTTCAACTAATTGGTGAGGCATATGATTCTGATGATTCTCAAGAACTAGACATAGATGAAATGCAAATTGGGAAAGAGCCTAAAGTTATATTTTCGTGTAAGCCATTTGTTGCAAAGGAATTGCGTAAAATTCCAGAAAATGATAATCGCGAAAGCATTGAAGAAATGATTATTGATAAGAGTGTAAATGATTTAACATCGATCATTGGAGATTCAACTGCCATTGAGGTGTCAGATGAAAAAGAAGAGGAAACAAAAGTTGTATTAAATGAGAGCGAAAAAATAGAAAAGCATGACGAAGTATCAGTCGAAGAATCCATGCCAGATGCAACGTCAGCAAATAATGATTGTGAAAATGTAACTGATATAAGCAACGATGTGCGTCAAGACACTGCGGAAGTTATTGACGATGACTTACCGAAAGTAAATGAATCTACATCGAATGAAGACAATGAATCCATGAAAGATAAAAAATCGCCAGTGGATATTATTGATTGTGCGAAAGGTGATTTAGAGCCAGTGAATGACGATACTTTGCCATTATTAGACAATAAAAATCATGATATTGAAAAGACAAGCGACGAAATAAAAGACGAATGCGAACAAGAAGAACCATCCATAGAGCAAAGTGAAATTATTGCGATGGAAGTTGAAGAAACAATTGAGGAGAAACCAACAGATGATGTGGAAACTTGTGTGGTTGCAAAATCCCCGAGTGAAATAGAGTCTCAAGAAGAAATTGATGACGGTACATCATCACAGAATGTAAATAAAATTAATGAAACTAATTTCTCAGAGCTTGGAAAACCTGTAGAAGATTTGGTTACAGAAATTACTCAACAATCGCGAGTGCATGTACCTGATACTGAATCTGAATCTGAATCTATGATAACAGAAGAAATTATTGAAAAAGAAGAAATTATTAAAGACAAATTATTAGAAATAAATGATGAAAAAATTACTATGGAAATTTCACAGGAAGTATGTGAACCTCCTGCAAATAAAAGTCCAACAATTTCTGAGTCAATGACTGATGAACCGATTGAAGTTATTGCGTCTGAGAAGGAAGCTGCAATTCAAGATATCACAAAAAGTGACGAGTCGGCTGAAGAGAAAACAATGCAAATTCAAATTACAGAAGATGATGACAAATCTGAGGCGATCGAAGTGAACCCAGTTCTAAATGAAAATTTTCCAGAAAAAATTGAAGATGTTATCGAAGATGCGCCATCGATAAAGGATGAAATACAGACAATCATAGAACAAAAATCTGCTTCTGAATCTTGTACAAAGATTGAACATTTAGAGGAGTGTGCAGATTCACCAGCAGAATTTGTTGATGCATTATCACCGACTCATTTCGCAATGGAAAATGCTTTGGAATCTACTGAAGAACTAAATTCACCAACAGATGTAATTGAAAAATTTGATGAAACATTAAATGATAAAGAATCATCTATTGATCAACAGGCTAATATTGAAGAAGTTATTGATGAAAATAACATTGTTGATTCAGCGATTTCTCAAGACTCGATTTCAAATGAAAGTGCCAAAAAAATTGAAATTTCTCCAGAAACTGAGCCAAATAAATTAGTCAGTGAGTCAATGGAAGAAGAGAAAGAAAGTGAAAAAGAACCAATGGAAGAAGAAAAAATTGCAGAAACTGTTCAAGAATCTGTTACGGTTTCTATTGAAACAAAAACCACTCAACAAGAAACTAAAGATTCTGACAGCGAATCTTCATCGATAAATCCACTCGTACCATCGTCACCAACTCCTGAACTAAATCAACAAACAATACCAACACTGTCATCAACTGACTCTAAATCGAAAGAAGCACCTATTGAAGTAGATACAATTGAGCCAATGGAAGTTGAAGATCATATTATGAAGATTGAAAAAATTATTGAACCGCCAGCGAAAGAGAATGAAATTTTGGAGGAAAATCATTTACTAGATGATCCCGAATCAGTTGATAGTATCACTAATATTGTTGAGGATATTTCAGAATTAAAATCTATTCTGGTAGATCAAGAAATTCAAGATAATGAAAATGATGTTACAGAATCAATTACACTTACTGAAGATATCCCCTCGACTGCTAATACAATTATTGATATAAAGCAAGATCTGTTATCGCCATCAAATGAACTTTTCGATGAAGCCCTTAAAGATTCAATATCAGGGCATACGGATGATTCTCTCGATGGGATATTGGATTTAGATCTTATTCCAACCATTGACGATACACAAATAAAGAATAATGAAGAAATATTGGAAAATACTGTCGAAAATGATTCAAAAGAAACGGATACAATTGTAACAGAGCCAATACTCGAAATCCTCCCGGAACCCGATATTACAGTTGTAGATCAAGCAGACAATTTTCTTAGTGATGTTATTGGAATTCCCCATCAATCGAAAATTGATAGCAATTCAAAAATGGAAGATGAATCTTCAATTACGAAGATTCTGTTAATGGATAAAGAAAAAGAGACCGTTGATGACATTAAATTAGACCAAGATTCGGTTCAGGATGATTTACCAATAGATGATACTAACGATGTGGAGCACCCAGAGCTAGATATTCCATTTACTCTTATTCAAGAAGATAAATTAGAAATGTCCGATGATATTTTAGGTGATCCATTGGCCACCGTAGACTCTGGTATTGAAGTATCACAAGTAAATACAGAAATAACCGAACTTGAATCAGCTGTTAAATTTTTACAAGAATCTGAAGATAATGAAATTGAATCGCCTTCAGTGTTGTCACCAAAAATAATTGAAAACATTGCTGATGAAATTAGCCAAAGAGCAGATTCATCAACAATTTATTCATCTAATCGACAAATTTGTGATGATTCATCAGATTTAGTTATTGAACTTGATACAATTACATCTGAATCAATTGCAATATCAGAAGCAGAAATAATAACTGAAGCAGCTAAATTGGAGAGTGAGAAAAAATTTCATGAAAAAGCAAATGATACAAATATTAAACTTTCAAATATTGCAGAAGTAAATGACAATCTGTCGAAAAGTCAAACAGTCAATGAAACAATCAAAGCTATTGACATTAATATTGATGAAGTTACGACAAAAGCAACACAAAATATTGTTCCAGTGAAATCATCAATTATTCCAAAAACTTCAATTTTAGAAGAACGATTAAAAGAACCACCAAAAATTGAAATTCCTATTGTAGATTCACCTCGACTGTGCGATATGCCTACTACCCCTAAAACAAGTTTATTAATTTCACGTGACTCAAGGATATCAGATTATCAAAAAATGATGGAATCACCAAAATCAAGCATAGATAAATCAACGCGAGATGAAATTAAAATAACTGATACACCACGACGAGATCATGAAAAACATGATATTGAAAATGTTGGCTCGCCCCGGATAATATTAAAGATAGCAAAATCAGCGTTGACTGATTGTGCAGAGCCACGATCACCAAAGAGTCCAAAAATTCGATCAGCAACGAATTCACCCAATCCCGAGGATAGTCCTGGTCAAAAGCTCGGAAAAATAAAATTAAAATTATCCAAAAGTGGTCATCCATCAATTATTCCTAATGATAATGTTGAAGAGTCAGCGCTACAATGGCATACAGAGGGTTCATCGTCACTTTCCCCACTCGGTATGAAAATAAAATTATCAAAATCTGGTGATGCTTCCATTGTTCAACATGAATTCAAAGAGACACCTAAACATATGTTTGCAGGCTCGCCCAGGCGTACTGAATCACCGTTGGGTATGAAGATTAAATTATCGAAGACTGGTGACGCTTCGATAATACAGCCAGAAAAATGTGAGGAGGAAATTAACAAAGAAATAAAGATTCGAGAAAAGACTGAAAGTTCACAAGATACGGTAAAGCGAACTGATTCACCGCTAGGAATGAAAATAAAACGTTTAACCACTGGCGAGGCGTCAATTATACCTTCAGAGTATGATGAAAGTAAAGATCAAAAAATTAAAGAAAAGAACGAAGCTTATCAAGATAATCAAAAGCGTACAGACTCTCACATGGGTATGAAAATTAAACTTTCAAAAAAAAGCGGTGCATCTATTGTTCCAACGAATGATAATAAGGAAAAACTTGAGATTCCTAATTCACCACGACGAACAGAATCGCCATTGGGAATGAAAATAAAACTATCAAAAACCGGAGATGCATCAATAATTCATTCAGAATTACCTGATGATCCAATATCCTCAAGTTCATATGAACCTGTGGTTGTTAAAGATGTTGAATCGATTTCAGGAACATTGAAAAAATCTGAATCATCGATTGGAATGAAAATCAAATTGTCAAAGGATGGTGATGCATCAATTGTTCATGATGAAAAAGAGCAGCATGAAGAACAGCAACAACAAGAAGTAAAACGAATTGATTCAACACTTGGTATCAAAGCAAAAGTATCTAAAACAAGTGACGTATCAATAATTCAATCTCAAACAACTGAACTTTATGAAGAGCGTGGTGAAATAAAACCACATAAATTCAGTGACACAACTACAATTGAATCAATGAAAATTCGTCTTTCTAAAACTGGCCATGGGACAATTGTTGCAAATGACAATGAAACATTGCAAAAATCGAAAGAATTAATCGGAGGTCATCATATTTTTTCGCAAAAACGTGAGCAACTCGCAAACAGATCAGAAGTAACAATTGAACCAGTTCAATTGTCAAGACGTGCAGAAATCACATCGGAAATTTCGCAAAAACGTAAAGATTCAGTGACATTATCGCCAATTGAAACGAAAAAACCGAAAATAGACACAAAATTATCACAAATGTTGCCCGAAGTTACAATCCAACCAGTAACAACACGCGATCAAACGCCAATTAATCTTGACCAAGCACATGCAAGTGCTATTAGTCGACAGCAGATGAATGTTATTAATCAAGAGATCAGTATCACTCAAGTAAGATCGAATAAACCACCTGAGCTCTCGGTGAGTGAAAAATTACGGAAAATCTTGACTAAACCACCCACAAATTCCACAGAAGAGTGTGAAATTATCGAGCATCATCCTGAATTAATAATTGTCAATGAAAATTCAAATTCAAGTCAAGACATAATGATTATTGATGAAGTACCTCCATTGAGAATTCCTGAGGTAAAAATACCAAAAAAACGTGGCAGACCACGACGTAATCCTGTTTCATTACAATTTCCACGACCAAATTTACAAATACCACCCGATCCTCTTGCATTGGATAATATACCTTCTCAACTGATGAATAATTTGGTGGAGCCAAAAGAGAACGAGCGACCGAGAAGAACGTGCAGAAGCCAGAAAAGTTACGCACCGCCTAAACGAGGTCGCGGTCGTGGCCGGGGAAAGAGAAAATTTGATAGAATTGACATGACAGTGGGAAAAAGAGCACGATTGGAACAAACTCTCACGACAATGGAGGATCACTCAACTGCATTGATAACTCTGGATGATGAAGCAAATGATGAAGTGCCCAACAACTCGTCCGAATTATATAAAGCACTTCGACAACCATTAAAAGGCGCACGCATGGATATAATCACACAAAATCCTGTTGCATGTACTGTTGCATTGAAAAATCGCGTTGATGCATTGTTGGAACCGCGATTGATGCTACGATTAGAGGGACGTGATCCCGAAACAACATCATTGAAAACAAATCAAGTACAATTAATGTCCGATCATTTGAAAAAAGATTCAAAGGATACGTTCGGCGCGCCAGATCCTCAAAATTGGTTGACACCATTGTCCAAAAAGTATGTTGAATCTAATCGAAATGATGGAATATCAACAGTGCAAGTTATTGATGAGGAGACACGAATGAGCGCTGAATCTACATCTAGATCTCAAACACCCGCAAGAAATATGTCAGTTAATAGTAAGCATTCATTTTTTATTATTATACAAGTGCAAAGATTAATTATTATCAAACATAAAATTTATCCGACATAATTTATTGGTGATTCATCGAAGATAATAAAAATAATTATTAACGTCTGGGTGCAGGAATTATTTCGAGACATCAATCTTAAAGGCTGCTACATGAATTTCACGTTCATATCTATTGATAGGCTTCTCTTTACTGTCGTTTCTAAAAATAGTTACTTGGAGCGATGTCCGAAAGTTGACACACGTTTTCCGCACGTTTAATACCTGCCACACACATACGAAAACAGATTCTCTCACATACACATACACGCGTGCATACATTATGTTGGGGTATTTTTTTTTTTTTTAACTATTTAATTATGACAAAATAGAAATTCAATTCGTTGAAAATTAAAGAGGTGATATTTATTTTTACTTTAATAAATTGATTATTCAACGGATATGTTTTATTATAGTACACTTATAATATTATAATTGACAAGAAAGTAATAATAGTAATTTATATTAATAATAAATAATTTACAGCTGCAGAAACAATAATCAATGAGGAGTCACAAGGAAGTGTTCTCAGTACTGCAACAACGGAGTCTGAGAAGGTGAAGGTGAAAAATCGTAGAATGGAGATTAGTTTTGACCCAGACGAGGGGCCATTTACAGTTGAAAAAATTGCTGAATACGAGTGGCCAGTCGATCGTAAAGGCGAAACATTTATGATACAGGAACAAATATCGCAGTATTTAGGTGTTAAATCATTTAAACGAAAATATCCAGATTTAAAACGACGTATGGTTGACATGGAAGAGAGAAATCATCTTCGAGAAAATGGTCTTGTTAGTGAAGCAATGTGCGATATGGGATTGACTGCTATTTACAGCTCTGAAGTACTTGACATTATGTGTAGTGATTTTCCTGATCAATATGAAGAATATCGTAAGCATATGAGAGAAAAACAAATAAAAGAACATTCAAAAAAACAAAAAGAATTGTCGGCAGCTGCGACAGCAGAAAAAAATCGAATTGACTTAGCTGAAATGGCTGTACAATCTGCATTATCATGGAATGTTAATCTTAATAAAGCTAGACGTGAATTACGACGTTGTAGTTTAGATCTTCAGACATTTACAATTCATGTGCCGAAAAAATTACAAAAAATTGAAAAAGAAAGCAAAGTTAGTCATTATCCAGTAGCACTTATTCCTGGACAATATACGGATTATTATAGGGAATACACGCCAGCTGAATTGCGTTATTATCCACTCAATACTGTTCTCTATGGACCAATGAGGCCTAATGAAAGGAAGTTTGATAGTCAATCAGAAGGTTCTCCCAGTGACAGTGATAGTGATTCATCTTCTGACAATTCTAGGTAAAATAAATTGATAAATATGCAAATCTTTATCAAGTATAATTATTTATTGTATCCAGCCAATTAATTTGTTTATTTTTATTTGTTAATTTCATTGAATTTATAGTTGCTCATCGAGTGAAGGCACCCAGGATACTGAAGAGTCACAATCAACAATGGACGATGTGGATATTGAGCTATCAAATCAAAAAGATAAATCATTGAAATGCAAAATGTGCTTGAAAAATTTAAATAAAACAAGCAAAACAGAAGTGCTAATTCAATGCGGTACATGCAGTGGACACGGTATGATAGCATTTAATTGCAATTATAATTGTTTAAGATATGTATATATATTAATTAAATTAAAATATATATTCATTTCATTTAGTTCATCCATCGTGCATTGATTTAACACTGGACATGGTGCCACACATTCAAGCCTACGCATGGCAGTGTACAGATTGCAAAACATGTGTGCAATGTCACGATCCCGCTGACGAAGACAAAATGTTGTTTTGTGATATGTGCGATAGAGGGTAAGGAAACATTTAGAAGAATTTTATTAAAAATAAGCAAAAATTTATACTCAATCGATTGAATTTATAAAATACATTGATTTATTTATTAATTATTTATTTATTAGATACCACATTTACTGCGTTGGCTTAAGGCGAGTTCCTCAAGGTCGATGGCATTGTCAAGAATGTGCAATTTGTGCAAGTTGTGGTTCTCGTGAAGCTGGTGGAGTTAATGCTGACAGAAACAGTGTAGCATTGTGGCAACATGAGTACAAGAAGGGCGATAAAAACACCAGAGTGTATGTTTCAACGTTGTGCGTGCCTTGTTCCAAGTAAGTGATAAACAAATGATCAAATGAATAAATAAATAACAGCTAGTTAATGTAATTATTGAAGTGATCTAATTATAATAATTTCCATTTTTATTCAATGGAGACTAATTTAAAATAATACATCACGTTATTTTAACCTACATTAATCATGTATATTTTCATATAAATTAACAATATTTATTTATATACCATATGATAATTGGATTATTTGTGGTCGTATGAAGTGAAGATGAATTTAGGCAACTACATTGACGCTTGCATAATCACTAACTCCTTTTATTTCATTTATATCGTGTTAACAAGGCTATGGCGGAAGGGTCGTTATTGTCCACATTGCAGTCGCTGTCATACTGTCACAAGGCTCGACATGGACGAGAATCTAGTGCACTGCAGTGCATGCGACAAATATCTGCACTTAGGTATTGATATCATCATCCACAATTGGTCTTCAAAGTGTTTTATTTCAATGATCTCGCTTAGTGTACACATAGAAATGCACGAATTTTTTCCTCTTGCTTTACTAATTATTTATTATTTATAATTATTTTATTTTTGTCTTACAGATATTTATTTCGCTCATTTTTCTATAATAAACATAAATTTTTATATGATTAGTGGGAGGTATATAATTTAATTTAATATTTACATTTTTAGTGTAAATGTTATTATGAATAATTATTTTTGTTCACAGATTGTGTGGAGAGCAAGGTTCTGACAATCGACCGGAAAAATTATCAATGCGATCTTTGCATCCAGAATCGACAGCGAATAGTTAAACCATCGGTATCTAAAGTCATTAGAGCGTAAATTGAACAGAAATTTTTTTTTTGTTTTTTGTTTTTTTTTTTTTTGAGTAAAAAAAATTGTAACTTCCATTTGTGAGGCAAAGGCTGTTTATTCACTATACACTACTTGACAAACGAAAACAAACACAAAATAAAATTAATTAGTCATTCAAGAAGATTACAAATTTGATTAGGAGAATTACCCGAAATAATTCTTACGTATGAAAAACATCGAGAAATATTTTTTTTTTTTTTAATTCTATATAAGTGTTGACAAGTATGATTTTGTTGCACGTTTAGTATTATTACAGTTTGTCAGTGAAACACATTTCGGATAAGTGTATTCCACGTAATTATCCTCCTGTACAGCGAATAAGTTTACGATAATTAGAACTGCAATTGATTTTTTATTATATATATTTTTTTGTAATGGTAAATACATTATTAGAATGAGCTATAATGGATTAAAATTACATATCGCATATGAAATGTTGTCCATTATGCAAATCAACATCTATTTTCATCTTTATAAGGAATATAAAATTTGCGCTGCTTCTACTGCAAATAATTATGAATGTAAGAAATTAAAAGCATCCTAATAATTGATGGCGAACAAAAAAAAAAAATAACAATTTAAAAGGAAATAATAAGAAATATAGACGAATTTTTCAAAATATAATTGCTTTATTTTCATCTTTATTTTTTTGTGTTTTATAATCATTCTGACATCAGTGTTTGTTCAAATATTTTTTTTTATTTTTATAATATACTTATGCAATTTGAAAATTATTTTTAACACTTTGCTCGTATCTTAAAAGAGATTTTAGACGCAAGAGTATTTGCAGTTATTATTCACGTTTAGATTTGTTTTTCATTATACTATTAATTTGATCGACTTTCAAGATCTGATTGTTGTTTTTATATAGCAAATCGGTTCAGTTCATTAAATGCCACAAAAATGACAATGAGCAAAATGTTGACAAATAGCTGTATACAAATTCATAAATTTTATTCTTTCTTGCATAATTATTGATTTGATATTTTCCTTTCCTTTGTTCGATTTAACGGATTACTTTAAGCAATACACACACAAAAATGGTGGCTGAAAAATACCCTTGTATAATGAAATTCCATGTTTCGAGAAAAAAAAAATAATAATTCTGATATATAAATGTGTATACATATGTATATATGTATTTTTTTTTTTTTTTTAGAAATTTGACATTTTTATGTGTATAACGACTTCACGAAGAATTTTCATCGATACACCAAACGATTATCAATCATGCATAGTAAAGCTTGGATTTCATCGTTGATCGCATAGAAAAAAATATTAACTATCGCACACACATACATACACATACGGACGTAACAATCCCTTGGTTGTTACAAGCCAGACACCAAGGCATAATATAAAATAGAAGAAAAAAAAAATAAGAACGACAAATTAACACCTTGAGCAAGATAAAAGGAACGAGGTATTGGTGCTCAATAATATACAAATTTACAATCACGGATTAATAATTAATATCTATAGTAATTATTTTTTAATGCAATATGCACTTTCTCAATGTGTCATTTCGAGCCTATTTATGACTAGTCGAAAAATTAAAACGATAATGAAAATATGCATGATTTTTTACTGTTTCAATTTTTTTTTTCTTTTTTGCTGTTAAGAATGAAAGACAAAAATTGTAGCTAATTTTTTTTGTATAAACTATCACACGATTGTGAATGAGAAATTGCTTTGAGAAAAATAATAAACTCAAATTAATTTACTTCAAACAATCTACGCTAAAAAAAAAAAATTTATTGATAAGATATTATTTTGAATTTTCCTTGTAAAATAATTGACCAGTTGACGTGACAATTTGCTAGCGCGTATTTATTATTCGTGTCTGATGCCACATACCGACAAAAATGTACTGAAATTATGTAGATGCGTTGTTGGTATTAGAGTTGTGACTAGATTACGGTTTGAAAAATTATTAAGAATCCTTTGGATCATCATTGGTCCAGGTGAACTACCAATTTTATAGAAAATCCGTAAACTGCACGTGGGATTTTCGGTTTGTGATTCTTTTGTCAATTTCGCAAGTAAATATTCAAAGGCCTCATTCAACTCATCGTCAGTTAATTCAGCAGAGTTGAGTGACGTTTCGGTTGCCAAATTTCCAGTAGAATTAGACGACCCTGTACAAATTTATCATAAATAATTTGAGGAAGCCAATAAATATCCCGTATATTTATATATTTTATCATGTAAAAGCTTACTCACCAGTTGACAAGTAACATACTATTGCTGAAACATCATTTTCATAATTCCATCGTCTCCTTATTGCAACTTTAAAATTTCCAACGCATCTTCCAGTCTCTTCATCTGCAAATAAACAAACAATAAATATATAAAACAGATAAATTGTTTATATAGATATAAAATAGTTTATCAAAATTATCTAGACTCACATTCAAAGCGATTATTGTGTCTATGAGCCCAAACACACCATTCAACATGTGCACCACGTGGCAAATTCGGTACAACGATATAATCAACAATTGCATTATTTGTACGTTTTTCCCATTCCTTTCGGGCTTCAGAAATATAGCTGGGATGTGTGAGAAAACAAATACCTTGAACGATATCTCTCAATTGAGTTGATGAATCCATTGCATTGACAATACGATTAATGTGTCTCAATGTGAGTCGACATTGTCGTTTAATATTTAAATCAAGAATTGCTAAGTTGCCAGGTACCATTGGAATTTGTCCAGCCACCGCAATTATGTGACCCACCTGTAAGTGATACATCAGAGTAAATCAAATTAATTTAAGATATTTGAATTAATAATTTAATTTAATTTCAAGATCATTTTATTCATACTCGAATTGCTTGTGAATACGGCCCAATATTTGCTGGAGACCAGTGACTTATACTCTGCACATGCATTGTATGTCTTTTAAGAATTTTCTCGTCGTTACTTCTCTCAATTTCTCTGTATGCCAAAGCATCAATGACTACATGAACATTTAATGGGCATTCGATGCATACGCGAACAGGTGGATTTGTTTGACCAAATTTTGAAATATAAATTTCATTTATTGATGAATATTCCGACATGTCTCTGACATACAATGTCACAGATACAATGTTTGTCATCTCTATTTCCTCCTTCTCGACTAGACCTAATGAAAAAAAAAAAAAATAAAAAAAAAATATTATGAATGAAATATTTCATTTATTTTTTTTAAAGCACATTCTAACCAATTCACTTAATTTATTTGTTTAGATGGTATTGTTTTTTATATAATATTAGCTGTTTGTGATTGTGATGAAATAAAATAAGCAAGACAAGTTTACCTACTGCTTAATTTATCAAGTGCCTCCTCCATTGCTAATTTTGCATCATCATTCTTACTCGTAATTCCACCAAACCAAAACCAACCGGTTTTATTTTTATTAGAAACCGGCATATCGGGATAATCCTCATCATCATATTTTATTTCTGTAGGACTTGGTGGATTGAACGGACCTGAACTAGATGACTTTAAGCTTTTATTATCACATTCTTTATCATCGGTGTCGTCATCAGAGAGATTGCAGCCATCTTGCAATTCGGGACCGACAATTTCAGCGATATAATCATGGGGATTTTTTACTGGAATATTTTTCAATCTCTCTTGCAACGATAAACCTTCTAAATTACCCTATAAAATTTATAAACAATACATATCAATAATTCTTTTACGAATAACATTATTAATATAATTAAACAGCACTTACATCTTTATCTTGTAAATGAATTTTCTTAAAATTAAGATATCCAACAGGAGCAATTTTATCATTTGACTGTACTACGCTCTCATATTCATCTCTTTAAATGTTTTTAGATATAGTACAAAAAAAAAAAAAAAATTAATGCAAGGAAATATTTAAATATAATGTGATATAGGAATATAGTGTTTAGTAATTATACATACATTATGATACTTTTCATAAATAATGGACAATCCAAAGTGAAAGTTTCGTATTCTCCGCCCTCTCCGCACACGTTCACCCCGTACATGTCGCTCTGTAGATAAAATGAATGACCGATGATAACCCGAGCTTAACATTCATTCAGAAACCTCCCCGCGAGATAATTAAAGAATTTATATTGACTAATCGAATGAACATCTCAATACTAATGTAAGTGAAAATTATTGATGTATTTTCAATGTTAATTTTCAGTTGTGAAGACTTCGAGGTCAGATGTTTAAAATATATCATAAATTTCGTAATGATCGGAGTAATGTTTATTTTTTAACAAAATAACCGTTGATAGTGCATCTCCGAAAATAAACTAAAACATTGGCTAGTAGAGCATTGGAACGTATCCAATATTAAAAGCACATTTGATCTTTTAGTATGTAAAAAAAGTAATAATAAAATAATGGTAATTAAATAAAACTGAATTGACATTACACAATTATAATTAATTGCAATTTCTTTACTCACTAGAATGTGTAAATTGTGCTGCATGTCGGATATAGATTTACCCAGGTGCTTTGGCTCAAGCCCCTGGCATGCAACTTTTATCAATACAGCATTCATTGAACATTCAATCATTTCCTTTAACAATTCGTCCTGATTTCTTCGCCATAAATACGCAAGCGATACAAGTCCTAATCTACTGCATCTGTAATTAATAATAAATTTTTCACACGTTTATTAATTATTTTATTTTTTTTTTCCTCTTCAATTATCATCTAGTGAATAATTGGAGAAGAAAGTTATCAAATAAAATATTATTATTACACATTTTCCACGCGAATTCGTTGATAATCACTGAGAATTGCGCCCGAAGCAACAGCATCAATATTTTCCTTTTCCTGTAATCAAATTATTTAGAAATTTTATTCATTGCATTATTAATTATTGTCAAATGGACTTTAATAAATCGAATACACACCATAACTTTTGCTAATAATCGATAAAGATCTTCCACTTCGTCATCTTTAGTAGGTGAATAATATTTTTCTCGCATGCACGATCGACCAAACGTTGGCTCACGATACAATGGTAAACCAATAGCTTTTCCAATATATTCTATGCCTTGATGCCCTACAGTCTGATACATAAATGAGTCCAGCTCATCTGAAAAATAATTTTACTGATTAATAAACCTTAATTAAATGAAAAAAAAAAAAAAACCTTTAGGAAAAATTGAATAAATATTTTCATAGCAAATTGAATTAATATTATTTTAAATGTAAAAAATTTTATTTTTTCACCTTTTCCAACAGGATATAAATTCGCCAATGCAACTATTTCATGACCAGCGGCGATACATTGCATTAAGTTGAAAATAGAGTCCTTGCCACCACTAATTAAGCCAACGACCCTCATAATGAGAAATTGCAGGATTTCTCAAGCAAAAAAATCAACCTATGGCAATGTAGACCCAGGTCAAATGTATAATAAATCTCACGCTATCATCTGTTATAAAAAAGAGAAAAAATATTATATATGTAAATAAATATATAAATTTTATTAATTTTTAATAAATAATAATGTATAACAATAAAATGAAGACAAAAAAAAATTATTATTCTCGATTTAACTAAATTGTATTCGATAGTTAAATTATAAGACGAAAATGATTCCAAGCAACTTATTGGCAAAAACATTTTTAGTTGAGCAATTCTATTATTGTACAAAACAACAACGATATGTAAGATTTATACCAATAAACCTGCACTTATGACATATGTGTACCGAGTTTGGACGTATTACAAATTCACAATATATAATAAAACATTAACGTTACGTATGTGTTGACTAGACAAAGAAATGCAAAAAAAAAAATAATAATAACAATAATAATAATAATATATGGAAAAAAAATTGCAACACCAAAAAAATATTACAATTCTTCTCTAAACAAAATCGCACACTCTAATAAATAAAATTTACGAATTTTTAATTTGACACCTCATAATCTAAATTAAATCTACAATATTTTTACAATACTGAAATAAAAATGCGTTATCATTTAATGACGTGTAATTTGTAATGTTCTCTCACCAAGAATTTTATTGCAAATGAAGAAATAACAAAAAAAATAAAAAGTATACTCAAGGGACATTAGATAAAATAAAAGAAAATAACATGAGGAGTAGAAGACTTAAATAAAGAGGGAGGAGTTAACAAAATTTTTGGTTATCAGTTGAAGATATAAAATTAGTTAATTTAAATGGAATAAAAAATTAAATAATCACGTATATATACACGTATATATATATATATATATATATATATATATATATATATATATATATATATATATATGTGTACACATATATGTATATTATTTATTAATCACCACAAACAAATCACGAGTTTTAATTTGCAAATAAAAATTCTTATACCAATAATGTAAACCGGTATATGTGTAGTAGTAATTGTGATATTTACATTAAAATTGACGACAAATGTGTCTCTCTTTTTACTACAGGATTCAGGTGATTTTTATTTTATTTGTGCTAAACTGATCTGCCATCTAGTGGACAAAATGGATATCGGTTTATTTATTGGGGTTATTTCAAAATTATTCAAATAATTAACATTTATCGTTTACTTTTGTATCCTACTTGATCATTACAATTTTGTAAATTCATTTTTGGACTATTTTACTTTTTTCATATTCGATATTTATCCAATTTTGACTGTAGAAATTTGTTATCGAGAGATTCACTGTATCGTCTTCGTGCGACCGTAGCATGCGCGTTTGTCACGTACACACATTTATATATGAATATAGAGTGATAATGTTGAACAATATCGTGATTATGAGCATCTAAAAGTACCCTAGATATAAAAAATATTTGATTTATGCTTGAAATATCATGTAATTACGATAGTAAAATCATTTTCCATTTGAAAAAAAAATTGTCATTGTAAATTATAGGAGAAAAAAAGAAGGAGAGAGAGAAAATTGCTGCCAACTGTTGTGAGCATCAAACGGGACACAAATCGCAGTTGGCAGCTCTACACAGTATATATATACCATATATAATTTTTGACAAAATTGAAAAATATGTCGTTATATAAATCTTAAATAAATACATTCACAATAAAAAATGTTATTTCTTTTTAGAAAAAAGTATTCTAAATCAAAATTTTCCCTAACATTATTATCATAGTAATTGTTTATCCACAATGAATATAGCAATATTATTAATTCATTTTCATTGGCAGGTACAAAAATTCTTCTCGCGGCAAATTCAAACTATAAAATATAATTAAAAATTAAAAATGTACTTTTATCTCTGAAATTTAAAAAAAAACAAAACTCAAATGAATATTCATCCTAATGTTCATATTATTTATTCACATCATCATGAAAAACATTATAATATCATGAATAATATAAACTTTTCAGCTAAAAGATTGATTTATGTAGTTTATTCAACGACCGCTAGAGAAAATATAAACACAGCCATTTTATTGTTACCATTATTCCAACAGCGAATCACGGCATAGATAGATGGCGTTGTAGATTTACTTTCCCTACGGTCGCACGAGGAAACGTATGCATTACTTGAATCAAGACATTTCTAATAAAACTCAAATCTGGCATAGTCCTTCGACGAATCCCGTGTATGTTGGAACGCTCTTACAAGCTGCGGCTTGGCATTCACAATAATTATAATTTCAATAGTGAATTTTCATTAAATTAGTGTATTTTTAATCTTCGAAACGACTAATAAGGTTTCAAACATTCGGAAAAAAATGGTTTTGGCGGAGAGAAACTCGGAAAATGTACGAAATGGAAGACGATCAAGAGGTCCCAGCCCTAATGGACAAACTGAGTCCTCCAGTGAAGAAGACGGAGGTATATTAAGCATTTTCATTAATTATATCAAATCATAATCATACTTCAATCTACATACAATAAATTAATATCATATTTAATACACCTTAATATTTGTATAACCATTTTTGCATCATTCCTTACTAATTAAACATTCAAGTAATATGTCCCAAAGCTTTGAACACCACGCTATGATTCGTTGCCATCCTGATGTCCAGATTACCCTAGATTTTATGTCGCAACTGTATTTTTTAATTAACATTTTATGAAACTGCATCGAAGATTCGTTTGACCATTTATCATAAAATAAATTTTATTCAAATGAAATTTCATGTATTTTTTATTGTTATTTAATATTATAAAGAAAAATATAAACATTTTAGTTCCAGCAGAAAAAATTCGAGTAGGTAGAGACTACCAAGTTATAGTACCAGAGTTTATTCCAGTTAATGGTAAGTTGTTATTATTATTTATTGATGAATAATAGAATTTAATTATTAATTATGAAGAAATGTCGGTGTGGTAATGATGATGTTAATGATTGTATTTTAGAACGGCGATTAGATAAATGTCCTGATAGAGCACTTTTAGTTTGGTCACCCACTACAGATATACCAGATCAAAAATGTAATTATTGATTATATGTAAATTATAATTATATATTTGTTTCGATTTTATTGTGTATTATATATTGATGATTAAATTTCAGTGGATGAATATATTATATTAGCAAAGGAAAAATATGGTTATAATGGTGAACAAGCATTGGGAATGCTTTTTTGGCATAAACATAATTTGGAGAGAGCAGTATTGGACTTATCAAATTTTACTCCATTTCCTGATGAATGGACAGTGGAGGATAAAGTTTTATTTGAGCAAGCATTTCAATTTCATGGCAAAAGTTTTCATCGTATACGACAAATGGTAGGATTATTTGTATTGATTTATTGAATATTATGATTTTAAGATTATTTGAAGGTTTTTGTATATTCATTTAATATTTGTTTTTTTTTTTTCGGTTTGATTTGTTGCATACAGTTACCGGATAAGTCTATTGCAAGTTTGGTAAAGTACTATTATAGTTGGAAAAAAACACGGACTAGAACGTCATTGATGGATCGTCAAGCGCGTAAATTAACGAGTGGTGGAAAGGAAGGTGAAAATGGAAGTGAAAATGGCAGTGAGCTTGGCTCTAATACTGACAGTGAATCTGAAGAAAAAGTAAGGATTGTTTATTTTATTTTTGTTTTTCATTATTAATATTCGTGATTATAATATTGAAATTGCTTTTATTGACTGCATGAAATATTAATTGAAAATGTTAAATTTTTCATTTTACTTCCGGAATTAATTCTTCATCAAGGAAAATTTTCCCCGTTTTTTTTTTATTTTTTATTTCACATTTGCATGATGATAGTGTGACGTCAATGTCATTCCTATCAAAAATGTATCCACACGGCAATAAAAAAAAAATTTTTTTATCCACAAAATTAATAAAAAAAGAAAAAAAATGATTAATATTTTTTATCAATGCAAACATTGAGACTTTCCATTTGAACGGAAAATCAGAAAAAAAAATTGTTAAAAATTTCCTTTTTATGTATACATATTACATTTATTTTTAACATATTGGATCACGATTCCCAAAATGACGATTAATATTTCTACATATGTATTATTATTTTTTTTAATTAATAATAACGTAATACGCCGTGTATATGATCGAAAATTATGTGGAACGTTCCAGAAATGGACGATCCATCGCGGAATACGCCGTGGAAAAAACCAAACTGTGACAGGAAGTCAAGGTGCGGACGGCAAAGCCTCCTCAGACTCGGAAAACATCCCTCAGGTTCAGGTACTCCACCTACCTAAACCTTACCCTAATTACATCTATATATAATTTATTTTCATACACATAAAAGTGTTTAAACTTTTTAATATACTATTTATTTATTATATTTTTCTTTCATTTTTATCTTATACATATTCTCTGTTATCCCTCAATTCATATCCCACTCGCTCGCCCGCTCGTCAATTTCATCTTCATTATTTTTTCATTAATACCGAATCACAAAATCGAATAAACTCAACGAGTAATAAATTAGAGAATATTTCATACTCATTTTCATTTAAATACAAGCAAATTAAATTATCTGCACCTTTTTATTTTATTTAGATACAACAATTATTCTTGTATTATAAATCACAGTAAAGTAGAAATTTTTTTATTATAAAATTCGTGGCATAAAGCTTTTAAAAAATAATTATTTAGAAAAACACAATCTCTAATAATTATACAAATACAATTCATTTATTAGATAAAAAATATAATTTTTGATATATTATAAATTGGCCAGCGAGAGGGAGGGTTGACATCACGACCATTTCTGTATAACTTTAAAAAGGGAATTATATGTTGTAGGGGTCTTGTAGCAACTGCGGAGTTGCTTGTCATAGCGTTCGTGCAACACCCAAGGGACACGCGTGTCATAGCTGCTATCTGCACTGGAGGTCAGTCAATTGAACAAAAAACCAAAAAATAAATAAACACACACGAATAATAAATAAATAGTCGAGCGTATGGAATGAACGTGATTATATTATTTTTTTCATAATTAAATCATTTTATTAAATATTCTGTGATTTAATTGACGAATACGAAATTGATTGCAAAATGGTTTAGGCGTACGGGTGTCGCGAGGCCACTGAGTTCCATGCCGGGTCGTTCGAATAAGCGAAAACCTCCTCGTGGACTGGTAGTAAATCACGACGATCTCGCAGTATTGGCTGGCCAACCTAACCAGGCGCACAACAGCCTTCAAGCTATCGACACTGAAATTGTTAGCCTGAAACGACAAGTATGTTATCAAATAAACAAATGATCGTGTGGATACATTTTTTTTTATTTATTTATTTTCATTTTTATTTTTTTTTTTTTTAATACTTCTAAAATCCCATGTATATACTATACTATTTTTTTCCATTTTATTCTGCTATAATTGTTGTGAAAATATTTGATGTATTTGATTGTGATCATTTAAATTTTGAATATTATTTATTGAGGGAAATTTTAATTATTTCAGGTACAATCAAATAAACAACAAGTCAGTGCACTTAAACGTAAAACTGTTGATGGAATTGATGATTTACGCCCACCTGAAGTATCAGGACGTATTAATGCACGATGGACCAATGACGAGTTGCTTTTAGCTGTGCAAGGTGTACGTAAATATGGAAAAGATTTTTCAGCAATTGCTGATGTAATTGGAACGAAAACTGAAGCACATTTAAGATCATTCTTTGTTAATTATCGACGACGATATAACCTTGATGCAGTTCTAAAAGAATATGAAGCTGAGAATGGGCCAATTCTTATTGATGATGAAAAAGAAGAAAAGGTAAAATATTTTTATTCATTTATTTATTATAAAATTATTGTATGTTTGTTTATTAACGAACGTTATGTGCTGTCTATATAACAGATGGATATTGATCAGCCATCGAATAATGAATCAGCTGAGACGTCGCAAAAATCCAAGTCTGCCGTTGGTGTTAATCAAACTGCAAAATAACAAATGAATTATGTGTCGTAAAAAACAAAAATATATATGATAATAATCAAGGTAATTTAAATTAAGGAAGGAAAAAAGAAATTGTGAGATAAATTTTTACTGCCCACAGTTAATATATGATTGTAAATTTATTTTTTTTCTTTTTTACTATTAAAAGTCATATGAAAAAGAAAATAATGATGAACAATAATATTTTAGCTCCTAAATTCAATTGAGATTACTCATTCATAGATTTATATAATTGTGCAAACAATCAATAGTATCATTCCCATTTATTTTATAACCAAAGGCATTTTTAGGATTTATTATATGATTTATAGAATGCAGAAAAATCTATAATTGCAAAATAGCGTTATTGAATCAAACATTTTTAAAACAAGCTCATAATAATTCAAAAAGTTTATCATATATAATTCTAGAAATACAATAATTTATTTTATGAAAACCATAAAGTGACAGTTAAGTTTGGAATATAGTAAATAAAATCCAATGAATAAATTAATTTATTTATTCAACGCATCAAAACAATATATATATAAAAAAATAATGGACATTAGTGACAATTTCCGTGAGTAATCACCAAAATTCACACAGCTCATAAACATGAGCTGTTTTTCACTTCATATATGTATCTAAAATATTCGTATATGAAGTTTGTACATACGAAAAACATCTATTTATACTTATTGATATACGAGTTCTTCTGTGTTAGTTAATATTAATAATTATTCTATTTAATGAAGTAATATTACATCACACGAGTGTTAAAATTTTTTTTTGTGTTTATCAAAGCCATTATTCAATTTTTTTCTCTTGTATTTTACTTGCATAATTAAAAATACAACACAAATTATGATACTCCCATTAATGAATAAATGTGGAGACAAATTTTTCATAATTTCATTCATTAGTAAAATAAAAAAAATTTTTTTTTACTTTAATAATATACATAAAGTTCCATTTTGTTTTTATTTTCAAGTAGAATCATTGATGATTAATTTTACTGCGTGAATTAATGAATTGAAAGTGCAAATAATTCTCTATCAATATTTTTTAAGCATTGCACGAATAAATGTATACTTCTATTAGCGTACATAATACTTAGTAACATGAAACTTTTAACGTATATATATATACATATATATATTGCTAGCACACAAAGTGCAAATTGTTCAATAATGTGACTTATGTGAATAATGAATCGTACACATTCTCTCGAGTATTCGTCGAATTAATATTAAAAAGTAAAATGAATAACATGTAAATATTGAAATTTATTGTGTACAATTAACATACATAAGTATGTATACATATATATTCGACCGATGCAAAAAGAAGTTTTTTTTTTTAGCTAATTCTAAATTTTATTTTAGTTCAACGTATAAATGAGAATCGTCTGAAAAGATAAGCATCACATTTCAAACAAGATAAACAATAGTTAACGTTAGAGACTACAAAATATTAATCTTTTTTTCACGTCGGTCTAATATATTTATATATAAATATATATATAACCTTGAAATTGGTGAATTGTACAAATGTACATGTCGAAAAAAAAAAAGCAATTTACAAATGTCAAAATGTATTTTTAATTGCATGTATACTTCGAAAACCGTCCTCAATAATTTGTTTATTTCGATAATTAATTAAGAATTGGTTGAGTTTTCGATTAATACTTTGCGACAAATTTGCAGTTGATAATTAATATAAGTCGTTTATCACCTCTGTAAAGACAATTCACAATTTGTAATGTTGGACTCAGTAAATTATATTAGTTTTTAGTAAAATTACTCAATTACATTACTTAGGATTATAATAAAGAATTTCATCTAAAAATCGTTTATATTTATGATTTATAATTTTCCTAATAGCAATTTCGAAGAACTGTACATATTATCACAATTAATTTCAGAAAATGGTTCGGAATTTAATTTACAATATGGTAAATCAATATCATCCGTTATCATTAGCAAATCATCAGCAATATTCTTGTAAATTGTTGCTTTATGACATAAATAATCGGAAACTTTTAAGTGAATAATAGCATCCAAATCACTATAACCTTTGTTTGTTAAATAAGCGATATAATTTTTTAAAAAATAATTACTAATCATAATTATTTTTGTATATTTAACCCGTGCGAATAAACAATTCTTTCGATTAAAATCAAGCAACCTAAGAAAAAATGTAATATTAAATGTTTTCGTAATTTCACGATAGGTTTCATCTTGATCAAATGGACTTTCCAATTCGCTTTTATTAACTAATTCATTATGATCTACAATCACTGGTAACCACTTAAATGTATCATTAATTAATATTTGATTTTCTGAAGGAAATAAATCAAACATCATATTGTGCAGCAATAATTGCATATTTTTTGGAATTAAAGGTTTGCAGCTATTATACAATGTATCATGACATTGATGGCATTCAGACTCGTGAGTATGTTTGTGAAAATTGTACCAACTTCCCTGCCATATCTGTTTGTCTAGTAATTTTTCATATAAAGTTCTACGAACCTCACTATTCCCATCCGAAAGTAATGTAATAAATAATTTATGTACAAATATTTTATTTGCATTTTTTTCACATGGACAATTTATACTCCAATCAATTCTACAATTAAAAAAATGAAAATCCACTAATAAATCAATTGCCGCTAAACATTCTCGTTCGTCACCGTTATTTATCGAATTTTCAATATAATTTTTCACATCAAGTCCAAGATCTTTTTTTAACAATTTAGAAATACGTAAATATATTTTATACATTAAATGTTTCAGTTTTTTGCATCTATGAGTTTCCAATTGCGAAAGCCTCATTATTTCAACAGCAAGATAAATTAAATACACTTTAGTAAAACTCAAAATTGGAGAACAAGAATTCAAGTTTTCTACTTGATTGAAAATTAAAATAAATATTCTACAAATTTCAAGTACTACACGTTGATTTGAATACTCCAGAAAATTCGGAAACGAAGTTCGAAACGATTCAATGATTGGAATTGCATAAGAATGGAATCTTTCAATGTTTTCAATCATTTCCTTGTGCAAGTGTTTCATCACAAAATATATAATGTTTGAATTACGATATCGGCAATTGATAATTAATTGTGGATTAATTTCTTCAATAGTAAAAGGATTGAGTTTGAAGAATTGATGAAAAAATTCTGAAACGCCAATATCATTTTTTACTGATGCACGTTCTACAATAGTCAAAAATTGGGAGAATGAAATGAACCGATAAGATAACTTGCTATTGATGCGATTCCAAAAGGGTGTCATATTTAAACTTTGTAAAAATGTTGCTTCAATAACATTACAAAGTGGTTTTTTATCAAATTCATTTTCATTAGACAACCAATAATGACACATCAACCGGGCTCGCTTCAGCTGAAATTCGCGAGCTTTCATCACCATCGCCATATTGTAATCATCATTTGGAAAAGTTTCCGACCAAATATCTGCACGTTCAGCCGACAAATATAAACAAATTTGTGACATATGATGTCCGTGAATAAAATTCCGATTTTTATTCTCGAGATTTTCCGTTTTCATAGCAAACAGTTCATCTGGAAGATCACGAACTGATACTAATGCTGCATAAGCTTTTGCTGCTGCATATCTCACATGATCCACCGAATGACAAAACAATGAACGAACAGCATTTCTTAATTTTTCAGTGTATTCACGCGATGAATAATCAGTAAAATCACAACCACCCACCGACATTTTTGATATTAATGTCAGGATTGGTACCATATTGCTATTAAGGTTGAACGCTGATGAATCACTAATTCTGTCCAGTACAAATTCAGCGAGTACTGGATAATGAGTGTAAAAATGATCAATTAAATATCCATTCCCAAAATTTAATTCACTTTCAGAAGATTGTCCCACCAATCTTGGTATCATTGCACCCAGAAGCTGAAGACTGGCATTTCTAAAATTTAAAAAAAATTATACGATTTCATTTATAATTCAATTTGCTTTACCTAGCAATTCCAAGTGAATAATTCTTACCTGATTGCCCATTCAAGCGATTGTAAATACTCAAAGCATATCATTGATATTTTTTCCATATAAGCAACTAAATGGGGATGTAATGTTTTATCAGCAACAATTGTCCGCAAAAAATGAAGTTGCCGTGCGCGTGCACAGTCTTGATTTGAATCGATTTCAACATCACAATCGGTCGTTGGATCACATAAAGATTGTATCAAATACTCCATCGCTTTGTGTAATAGTCGTCGTGTTTTTTTATCATCATTGCTAATCATTCTATGAAACATTATGGATAATCCAGCGCCACGCCGAGTCAAATCAATTTTATCATTTGAATTGAGACTGAGTAATTTATCCAAATATGTGTCAATCAAACAATAATATTCTTTTTTAACAGCCAAATAACGCACTGACATTCCTAAAGCAACACCAGCAGCTTCTATTGCACCTTTGTGACGACATTTTAGTAATACAGAGACGATTAGATCTACCGAACGCTTTACATTACTATGGAGATTCGTCGAAGTAGATATTTTTGCTGACAATTCACACAATGTTTTTAACGCCAGCCAAATACATGATAGAACAATTTGATGAGCAGGTGAAATAATATTTTCATTAAATTCATAAGCCACTGCACTGGTTTTAATTGTTTCTTCAATTGCAATTCCCATTTCAGCAAATGATGAGGAATATGATACATCGCTAGATTTTGGTGACAATGCTGAGAGAAAAAACATTGTAGCGTCTTCCATTAGATCTAATAATCGTTGAAAAAAATCATCATGAGAATTTTTTGATGTATTTTGAAATTCTAATTCCAATAGTGCTATCAATGAAGCACTAAAGTTATTGCCTTCAGTCAAAGCGCGAAACAAATCTATTTTTATTAATTCTAAACTTGATTTCGCATTTTCATACAGTGTTTCATGAAGATGAGTATTAGGTAATTTGTCCTCATGTTTATTAATGATTAATGTCAATTTTACACCGCCAGCTATTTCATAAAACTTTGAAGATTTATTCATTTCAATGGCTTTCAATTTTAATTGTTCTATTTCCTCCTTTGTTAGATCATTATTTATATTGAAATAATTATTGATAATATTTGAAGAAAGTTCTCTTATTTCATCGATCGGATCGATACACAATTGCAAGAGAATGAATAAAGTGAATTTATTATCGATATTCCAAATGTTTTTTTCTTTCATTGCTTCTTTCAACAAAATACCATCTTGAAGATTTTTTCTTTGTTTTGTAGAGCCGCCAACTCCATTGGTATACATCAATATTATTTCGTATAATTTTAAACCGATAAGTTTTCTTTGATAACAAGAGCCAGGTTCAAAACAATCAAGAATAAAATAATGCAACCAGCTAACGAATTCCTTTTCGATATCGCCACGGATCTTTACGACTCTCTCAAATAAAATTTTAAAATTATCAAATAATCCCTTACGAAATTGTGTTGAGCAGCTGTTTGCATTATAATAAAGTATATTTTCACACAGTTTATAGTTATCAGTTTCATTTAGAAAATCTTTCATACGACAGTATGCCGTGAAAATATTTAAGCTCGCATATTCATCAACCACATTAATTATAAGTGGTAATTGACTTTCTTCACATTTTTTCCAGTAATCTCTCATTGTCATTAGATGATCCTCATTGGAATTAGCATCAGATTGAGAAGTCAATTGGCTCCAAGTAATTCCTAATTCACTAGATATTTTAATCAAATAAGATGCACTTTTAAGCGTTTCTTTAACGCAAAATTGAGTCCAAAGCGATGGGATTAGTGTTTCCTTAAACTTAATTAATGTTGGTTTCATCCAAAGCTCCCATAAAACATGTAAAGCCCCATTATTATTTCTGTAAATTAAATAATTATTGTTAATATCGGTAGCAAGAATAAAAAATTTGTTTTCTTCAATATACATACTCTGACTCCAATTTTTTTGCATTTAAATGTAAAGAATTTTTTATTAATTTATTCCATTGCTCCAGGTCCATTTTATCCAGCAATGTGACATACAGTTTTGTACCGACGTGTTTCAAATGGCTTTTTGTGAGACTTTGAAAAATATTTACCTCCAAATACGGTACTTTTGGATAAACATGGTAGATTTTACAAATTTCTGCGACGATAATAAATTTTGTTGGACTTAGCCATGAAAGATATTCAGTAGTAGTTTTCAAAGCATATTCCAAAAATCCGTTATATTTATCGCGCATTATTTTCAGGTATACAGGAAATACGTGTGAAGCATTTATTTTAGCGATTTCATTAATGCAATTATCCCAATTTGAAAATATTATTGCTTCTAAATTTTTTTCAATCGTTGAATTATTATCCTTCCAAAAATCAATGTCTCTAGATTTTTTTAACCAGATATCTAACAATTTGAAAGCAAAATAAATGTGTTTGGTGTATGTCATGCAATATTTTTGTATGACTTCAAACAACAGAGGAAAAATATTGGATGATAGAATTGTTTTTTCGCTGGCAAGAAGATAACCATGAATAATGAGAAGTTTGAACGAATCCATGTCCGACACCTCGAATTCTTCGTTGAATATAATTAATTTAGAGTCATTCAAAGTCAACATGAGTTGAAGATAATTTTTTTGATCATCAATACTGTGAGATGCTGCAATGATGGTAAAAAAAGCTTGTGATGCCAATCGCTTTTGATCAATATATCCTTGTTCATCATCAATAATTATATTTAATAATTCCAATAGCACTTGCTGCCATGTGCTATCAAATGTTCTCAATGGGCAAGTCAATAATTTCTAAAATCAAACAATACATTAATTCAGAAATTTCTAATTGTAAATAAAATAAATTATTTTACTGTTTTAAATGGACTTTCACTTACCCGAAATGTTTTGAGATCTCTTTCATTTTTGTTTTGTTTCAAATCATTCAATATATCATCGGATCTAAAATTTGTGTCATCATCATTTTCATCGATTATCCCAGGAATTTTATTAAAACCCATTTTCTCGCCGTCCCCTCGTAATTTATTTAATTATTAAATAAATAATCAATCACTCTAAACATTGATTTCTCGAAAAAAACACGCGACGATGTGGAAGACGTCGTACCATTACTTGAGTAGTGGGTGAAAAATCCAGAGATGCTGCTTCGGTTTTTAACCTAGAAATTTTTATCATTCATTGTAATATAATAAATTTATTCTTAAAATTAACTAAAATTTCATCCAATTATTTATACTGATAATTTCTAATCTTATTTATTTTATTTTATTAATAAGCTTTATGGAATGGAATTTGATCAATAATACGAGATCAATTCAATTTTATTAAATACGTTTTATTAACATAATCATAGATGAAAATTATTAATAACATTCACACCTGTTAGTAAAAAGCTATTATTATATTTGTTTCTTCTAGTTAGCTGGTTCTCTTTGATAGATGTTCATCAACGTACCCTTCTTGCTCTATTTGCTCTTTGAATTTTAAATATTCTCGTTTCCTATCAAAATGTTTTACCTAAAAACACCGCAAATGAATTAATAAATAAAATTTGCGATTTCATTCTATTTTACTATTAATATTATAATTTTTTAAACGATTTTGAAATATATTTACCCATTGAGATGGGCAAAACTTTTCGTATTGCTTCCTCAATAATTTACATTCATTTTCTGATTTTCCTTCATCAAGACACTGCCAATACTCATCTCGACATCCCCAACAAGCCTGACGATCTTCTTTATTTGGAAAAGACATTCTAGAATGCAAAAAATATAAAAATAAAAATAAACGATTTTATTTTTAATATATCACAAATAATTATCATTAATTTTTTTAAGATCTTCCAACTCAAGATTCTAAATTCTTTTATATATCGAAAATGATAACACGACTTACCTATACAAAAAACTAAATAGTTAAATTTATGAAATCATTCAATTTACTGATACAATTATTCAAATACTATATATTAAATTAAATATATACAAATACACATAAAGCATACATGCACACACACATGTATATAATTCACTAAAGAATATTTTTTGTAATGTAAAATAAATATGAATAAATATGAGAAATTTTGAATAGAACGTTTTGCACATGAGCCAGATCAGAATCAAACTACGAAATTTGTATTTTATTCTGATAGAAAGCAATGTGTTGCCTGGCAAAACTCTGAATAAAATTTGTAATTCTTTAACCAATGGTATAACATTATGAATCTCCTAAATCCTGACAGTCTTTCTCTATTAATAGTATGAAAATTTATGACTAGGTAATAGTGAAATTCGACATAAATAATCTGGCAGCAATCCCACACCCTCACAATTTATTTTGGAGCAAACATTTATTACGAAATATACTCCTTCAATATAAATATCACCTTGAAGTGATAAAACGAAATAAATATTTCAAATGTTTAAGTAGCAATCAATCAGTCGACCTATCAAGCAATCTATTGAAGTAAAAGAGTCATTGAAAATTTCTATTATATTTTACTAAATAATTATGAATCCTAGTTGTTGTTTATGTAAAATAATAATTGAAATTAGATACTCTGAAGGACAATGACATTAATATAAGAAACAGTTATTTTATCTTTATTTTTAGCAAAATTAAAATAGAGTAACATCCAGAAATATGTTATGTTTTTAACTGAATTTTGTTATGCAATAATTTTCATTTAATTCTAAATAACTGAATGACTTGCGAAAAAATTATTTCACCAATAAACAATGATATAAATAATTTTTAAACAGTATTATTTCATACCCACATAATAAGTATGAAAAAAAATTCATATGTGTATTTGAGGTTAGTATCATTTATGACCCAATATCCTCAATTATTCAATACACAATATTATTTCATAGGCAAATTAACAATTAAATATACTTCGTGATATAGTATATTAATTATCATTATAAAATACAGTATTGTTTTTAAGAAAAAACAATAAAACAAACCTTCAATATATATTTTCGGCAGTGTCGGGATCTATGTAGTATGTATATGGTTCACCGACACTGTCAGAATATATCAGAAAAATTCTGATCCGTGTTGGAAAGCAAAAAAAAATCTGATGATGTGTGTGTGAATGATCAAAATGGAGAAAATATGAAAAACGTATCGTCAGAATTTTTCTGAAGCAAATTTCTGCTTATGTACGGCCGCCCTATAACCTCAAAATTATCTACTTTTTGGTATTCGTCGCTAAAATCGATTTTACATTTTTTATTTTTATTTTTTTTATTAATTATTTTTCATTTGAGAATCTTTAATGTGCAATTAGCACTAAACAATCGAAGTAATTTCTGATTTAACAATCAAAATGTACTTTTGAATAATTTCTGCTGTCTACAGTAATAAATTATGTGATTACACACATATATAACATATGCATGTATATTATTCATATACTTTATTCATTTCTGTCGCCTTGGAATTTTCGTTGCTCTGAAAAATCATTATTTGTTACTGTAATTGCAGTTATTTTTATTAATCATTCTAATACATTCTAAAATTAATTTTTAAAATTTTCAATTGTGCCGCGAATTTCAGTAAGAGTTGAAAATTTTTTTATGTTGATTCAACAACTAGCGCCATCGTTCGGTAAAACCTGTACATCTTTTTTCATCTCTCTTCCATTAGTTCCATTTCCTCTTTTTCCCTCCTCTGTGTTTTACACACATGCAGCACACAAGGTGTAGTATTATTGCACACACTGTAAAGAAAATAATTCTAATATGGTGCCTATCGTCCAGCGCTTTACGTCCGATGACTGTATTTTAAGTTAAAAAAGTAGAAAAAAAACAATTGTCAATGATCGTCTGACTCGTGATAATTATGAAAATTCGACTGAAATTATGCTGGCTCATTTGAGGATGCGTGTGTCACGCTAAAATAAATCGGACAGGGAACAAGAATTGGAAGAAAAAAAAATTTATTTCATTATAAAATCGCAACTTCAGAAGAGTTCAATTTTGTGTTCCATCGTGTGAATCCACGACGTGGCTTCACATTTGTTTTCATTTTCTTTTTTTTTTTTCCCCCTTCAACGTACAATTATATTTTTCGACAAAGGAAATTATTATTTGAAAGAATAAAACGAAAATGGACCAAGATCAACCACAAAATGAGAATATAATAATGAGTAAGGGCAAAGCAGATGATACATTGGTGGATACAACAGTGCCTGACATTACAAATTTGAATATAAAATCTCGATTAAGTCCACCAGAAACTGATGATTCATGTGATGAACCGCGTGCCAACGGTTTACATCAAGTCAATGGTATTTATAATTCACCAAGAAAAAATTCTGAAATTCATAATTCATTATCAGGATCTCGCGCTGTAGAAACTAGTCACCTAAATGAGCTAGGTAAGTTTGACATTCAAGCAATGACTATACATTTTATTTTACATACGTATTCAGTGATAAATATATCCGTTTGCATCATGAATTAATTAATGAATATTTAAAATTTCATTTTACATTTTACAGATGAAAAAGAAGCAGCATGTACAAACAGTAAAGACAATGACATAGAATATGTTAGTTATACAAGTGAAATTCAAATGCCAGATATTATGAAATTGATTCAGAAAGACCTAAGTGAGCCATATTCAATTTATACATATAGATATTTTATTCATAATTGGCCCAAACTATGTTTTTTGGTAAGATAATTATAAATAAATATATCCAATTAATTTAATTATGATTAATTTATACCAGTTCTAATGAGTATTATTTTTTTTCATATCAACAGGCAATGCATGATAAAGAATGTGTCGGTGCAATTGTTTGTAAATTGGATATCCATCGAAAAGTTATAAAACGTGGCTATATTGCCATGTTAGCTGTGGATATAAAATATAGAAAACGTAAAATAGGCTCGAATCTAGTGAGAAAAGCCATCCGGGCGATGGTAGAAGACGATGCTGACGAAGTAGTCCTGGAGACTGAAATAACAAATCGTTCTGCATTACGATTATATGAAAATCTTGGTTTTGTGCGTGACAAAAGACTATTTCGTTATTATTTGAATGGTGTTGATGCATTACGATTGAAACTTTGGCTTAGATGAAATTCATTTGCGTGCTCATGTCAATAGGAATTAAAGGAAACGTTGTTTATGATATGAAAAAAAAAATTAATAATAAATCCATTGTGTGTTCCGTTCTTAATTGACCGATGGACTGTGCGCGAATGAAAAATAAATTCTAATACCAAATGTATTATCCCTCGTAAAATTCATTCATTTTCATTTCCCATTCTTGTCATTATATTGTATGCATTTTCAATTGATTAAAATATTAAATAATTTAAAGGGATAATTTACTTGGTATTAATCGTTCATTGTGGGTGTAAGTGTAAAATCCCAATCAAATATTTGCAGCTTAATTTGTGAGAAAAAAAAAACAAAAATAGTAGAAATATAAAGGAAATAATAAAAGTAATAAAAAAAATAAATAAATATTTGACGCGGTGACCTTCTTCACGTTAAAAGTAATGTGAATTTCTTATCTTTAGAGCACAGTAATATCTTAAATATATAATACGGTGACTTATTCGATTGTCAAATTGTAAATCTTGAAACAAAAAGTAGAACAAAAATTGTTCGTGACACCAAAATGATTTCATAGTATTGTGTTTTTGTGACACAAACAGATAAATAAATTAAATATTACCCTAATAATTCTATTTATCCAATTATAATCTTTGTATAAAAGTTGATGCAAGAAGAAAAAAATTAAATGGGATTGTAATGCAACTTATCAAATGATGTAAAAATGTTAATAAAAACGCATAACTGTTTTTGCATATTATTGATTTTTGATTTCACGCTTATATTTAACTATGTTATTATTAATATGTTGAAGTGTTTGTGTGTAGAATAATTAATTGAAAACATTTGATAAATCAGTATATTATATTATTAACAAAAAATTATATGTATGTATAATTTGAGAAATCCCAATTCGATACAAGAAATTGTATTTGTATAGCTATGTAATAGCTTCAATTTGTTTAAGTTTATATGTACAATTAAAATGTAAAATTATGCAATTTTATTCAATTCTCTCAATTAATGCCAACGTTACATTAAATCCATTCATTACCCATGTAAAAAATTTCATTTTTCATTTGCTGTAAAAACATCTTCTGTTTATAAAAATTAGGAAATCATATACGCGAAAGACTATTGTATATTATATAAAAAAACATTAATTTGTTCGTCACGTTATTTGGAATGGCTAGAATATTGAAATCAATACATTTGTTTTTTTGACTAGATAATATTAATAAGTGCAGTATTACGTGTAAGTATTCAATGAAATTAATTGTGTGGCTCGTGCAAATGAAAGAAAAGAAAAAAATACTTTCCTCATCATTTTTTTTCTACGACATTGATTGTTTTTTTTTCTCATCACTCTCAAAACCCGAATCTAAATCATCACTCATAAATTTCTCTAATATCAAACTGTGTGTATTTTGTTTTGATTTTTGTTCAGAAATAATTTGTTTTATCGTATCAACTAAGTGTATAAAAAAATGGGGATATCCATCGTATCCTGGAAAAAAATTAACATCAATAATGGCATATTTTCCAGTATGATTTTCAATAACAACATCCACGCCTACGAGAACTAGACCAAATATTTTTGCTATATTATCAACAATATGCTGAAAAATTTCTTGGTTTGGTTCTATCCGCAATGACTCATCTTCCTTTGATATTACTGACCACTTGGAATTAGAATTACTTTTTGAAATATCATGAGAACAAAAGTTTAAAGTCTCCAATGACTCGCAGTCTTTTGGATAAAAATTCTTAAGGCTTGGTCGTTCGACAACATGAAAATAATGGCCAACAATATATACTTTGTACAATGTGGCATTATGATTCACGAAATTTTGTGCCACACACGGTGGCTGAGAGTTCTTCAAGCCCTTCTCATTAAATATCACCATCATCTAAAAATAAAATCCCATAAATAATTATTCATACACATTAATCACAATAAAGTTACATATTAATTTCAAAAATTATTAATAATATCTATTACGTTATGAGCATCACTTGAACCTTGTGCCAACAACGGTTTACATATAAATGGAAATTTAATGTCTGCTTTTTTTAGAAGCTTTAAATTTTCAGCTGGAGTATTCGATGTCAATGCAATGGAATTAGGCGCAAATATATCTGAAAAATTATTATTCATACAATGAAATACATGTATAAGAAAATTAATTTACTCATTGAGGAATATAAAGTTAGAAATATTTACTGTTGAACGTCAATCCTTCGTGTAACATTTCATATGATTTTTGACGATCTCGAACATTCTTGATATTTTCTAAACGATCAATTACTATCATTTCAGGATGTCGAAACATATATCCCTTTATTCGGTTAACAAACACTCTGGCCTATAAAATTTATAGAAACAAAGTTTTGAAATACATATAAATAATTGGTGAAAAGAAAAATTATGTATTGATAAATTATATTCATATATTTTATGATTAATTTACATTTTGATCCCCACTTTCGGCGTGTGCTAATTTGTCAGTCAGTTTGTGAAGGAAGACATGAAATGGTCCTTGAGATTCAAGGCTCATGTTGAGATTTATCTTTAACAAAAAATCATTTGTTTATATGTACACTTATAGTTTCTGTTACAAGAATCACAAAGTACATAAGATAATTTATTTCTTTGCACAATTAATGAACAAATACATTAAATAAATAATTAAATAAATAAATTAAATGAATAATACCTGTTTCAATATAAAACCCTCGTTAGCACAAATATTTTCAAATTCATTCCAATTAAACTTTTGTCGTTTTTTCTCAGATATCCAGTAACCAATAACTACAACAGTTTTGTCCATTTCAACATTATTTACACTCTTGTAATTCATTTTAATTATTTCATGAGAATATCCATCCGAAATGATAATAAATTCGAATGGAGTAAAGCACAATGCAATGATCAGCGCAAAAAACAAGCATTTGACAGCCACTAATGAACACGCTGCGTTATGGTAAAAAAGCAAGGTTATGTTTCATTTTGAGTTTATAAAAAACGTTTCAAGGCTATTCAATTTTTCAACCGCTTGTTTATATTCATGGACACGTGCAGCCACCTGCCGACAGATTGTTATGAACAATATAGAATATATTGCTATAATAATATATATGAATAAACTAAACAAATAACTTTTAATTAATAAATTTTATTTTTCGTACAGAACGAAGGAGATTTCAACCTTAATTCACAAATGGGACAAATGACAGAATAAGAACACGATGGTAAGAAAATTTATACTTAAAATTTGTATCACTAAACATATTGTTATCTAATGAAGGAATAAAATAATTTTCTTCAATGTGATTAGAATTATCTTTCAAGAAATATATCAATAATATATATAATCAATAGAGGTTATCTGGAATATCGAAATAAAATAGTATATTTTCATTGATATGATAATAATACATTTTTAATATATAATCCATGTTATTAATCATTAGACTTAAACAAATATACTGCGAATGAAAATACGTATACATTGAATTATTTTTTATTTTTATTATCAATAAATTATTTATTTATTCAGTTCTTTTCCAATACTATAATTCAAGTCGACATCTGTTTCTAGTATTTCGCCAGGACTTTGTGCTGATGACTGTGAAAATGAAATTAGTTATTGAATTAACATAGTTTCTTATAAATGAAGAAGAAATATTGAGTTATATATCTCTTACATCCGAAGCCATAGTTGGAGAATTAACAACGTGATTGTTGTGCTGCTGATCACGTTTGGCAATTCTAATTTCACCAAGTGAATATGAACAAGAGCTTGGCAAATAAAATTCACCCTCAGAATAACGATCGTCTGCACTCAATTTCGCCTGAAATGAATTAAATTAATTAATTGCCATGGAATCCAAAGTAAAAAAAAAAAAACGTTAAGACATAAATAAATTACTTACTTTCGTTTCATTAAGTGTTTGCACACTGGATGCGGAATTTATCGACACTTTCCGCAGCGAAGAAGTCGACGAAGAAGATATACTGACAGTATTTCTATCACTTGCATTTTTTTCATTAGATTTTTCGTAATTAGAATTGCAACTTTTGGATAATTGAGTGAGGGATGTTTCTTTTTTATTTTCATTCAAATGATGTGATGCTTCTGTAGCAAATATTTTTATATTTTTAGCTTCATCAATTACTTCATCGACAAGATTGATTTTCGTCGAATTTTCTTCTATTAAAACTGAACATTTATTTTTATCTATCTCAATATCCTTAGAAATACTTTTTAATTCAGTAACCAAAGACGGTTCAAAACTTTCAGAATATATAGCTGACACATCAAGAGACGTTCGATCGCGAATAGATAATTCAGTGGAAGTAGCATTCATTTTGTCCAAAACAACCATATTAGAGTGCTCTTTGTCATCTATTGCATTATTTGTTTCATTGATATCAGAATCAACCGGGTCTTTATCCTGCATCGAATCATGCAAATATAAATTATTTGGATTGTTTTCTTCAAATTGATTTCCTAAAGTTTCTTGAAAATTCTCAGCAACAGTTACAGGTTTGATATCACTGCTGATAGCGACTTTTAGGAGATGATGACCCATATTAATCTCACTATCAACGTCTTTTTTATTATCAGATGACTTTATGTCTAAATTCTTTTGTGTATTGTCGATTTCAGATTCTAAATTTTCATGTGACTGTTGATTTAAATTAGGAGATAGCGATGGTTCAATGGCATTTGATTGAATATTTTCAACGATTGATTTGGAATCCATTTCAGGATTCACTGCATTAATTTTATTCTGAATTTCTGATGAATTTACATCTATTGATGAGATTGGAGAACATTTATTTCTTGTTATAGGAACGTTTGATGTATCATTCATCAAATCAGGTTCTGTAATTGGAATAAAAAATTCTTCGATGGTATCGCGACTATTTTTATCTTCAATATTTATCGCTGGCACATCAACATGCCGGTAATTACTCAGAGGTGTTGAAAATCGTGCTGGTGGTAAAATTGCTTCACTTGATTCTGTACTCTCTGAACTTGATATTCTCGTTCTCGGTCTTAATAAAAATTTTACAGTTGCTTGTGCGTCATGAAATTTATTTCGACTGTTTAATTTTTTTCCATTAAATTTTCTTTTTGGTGATTCAATAATTTTTTCCGCTACTAATGATGATGTATTTTTATCTATGAATTGTGTAGCAACTGAAACATCATTAATCATTTGTTTATGAATTTTAAGTGGAAAAAAATCATTCTCAAATGTTTCGATACCTTTAGAAATGTTTTCAATTTTTCTATCCATATCATCCATTATGTCATCCAATTTTTTGACATTCGGAGGATCAAGTGAAATTTTTTTTGGATTAAAATCATAATAAATATCTTTATCATCTTCAGAATATTGTGTATATTCATCTGAATTATTTCTATCTATTGCTATTCTTTCTGAAGCTGAGGGTTCAATTTTTCCTAAATCTGCAATATGACAGAGAAAATCAAGAAATGATATTTTTGATTCTTCACCATTTTTTTCCTTTGAAGTTTTTTTTCCATGATTTATTCGTTTCGATTCATCGAGGTGCATTCCACTATTTTTAGTTATTTCCTGTTGATTAACACACTTGGACGACGACGATTGCAAAAAATCAACTGACAATTCTGTCAATTTGTTTGACGGTACATTATCTTCTCTTGACAACTCACATAAACTCGTCTGTATAGCGACATCGATCAAACTTTCGCTAATTGTCGTTGGTTTCGTCGATTCACCTTTAAATTCGTATGTTTTCACATTTTTCATTGTCGTTTCACTATTTATTTCAGTAGGTAATAAATCAAGTCTCTCCACGTTTTTCAATGTTAATTGAGGCTTGATATCAACTCGTGCTGCTTTTTGACTATGAAACTTTTCCAACGATATTTTTTCTCGCAATTCCTGTTTATCCTTACTCATTAAACATTCCTTACACGTTTCCATTTTCTTGTTCATTCCATGATATCGTATTCCTCCTCTTTCAATCGCTTCTTTAGAAATTTTTCTCTCCATTCTTGGCGGACTAGTTATTACGAAATTTGGTGTTTTATCCTCCAAATAAATTGTCTTAGAAAATATTTGTCTATTTGCCTTTTGAAATTGTGCAGTAACAATATCTCGTATGTACAATTCATCTTCATCAAGATCCGCAATCCTAGATTGCCTAAAATAAAAACAAAAATACGCATAAATTTAATATCAATCTCATTAAATTAAATAAATAAATAAATACAAAAAAATCGTTGATTTCATACCTTTCTGCATTATAATCAACAATGGAAATATTATAACTGGCTTCAATAATTTTTCGCTTAGCTTCCTGAACGAGTTTTTCCGCATTCTCAAGCGCGTCCAATGTACTAAAGCTGATGTTTGGACTTTGTAATGCCACCGAGGATGCATGAGGTACTAAATAATCATCCAAAGTCCTCATAATTCTCACTGTCTGTTTCTCATCATTGTCATTATCATTAATATTCTCGTCAATCCTTTCATCAACATTCGCCAAGCCACTAAAATAAAAAATAATGAATAAAATTATATAAATTAAATTACAAATATTAAAATCATTATTTTTCTTTTCAAGTTTATGAAAGGACAAATATGAAAGAGGGTCAAAATGTCGACAACCTGCAACACGTCACTCTGTTGCCGGATACTAAATCGTTTCATACACGATCTCTCTGTGTTACGTCATACAATACGCTTGACCCCTCAGAGAGGACGAGAGTCAGTGGACTGAAAGCCTATATTATTGATTCTTAAAGGGGATGAATTATCTTCCAGTTATTTAATCATTATAATACCAGTCAATCTTTTGACTTTAACAATTTTATAAAATAATAAAATTACATATACAATGTGCTATAATGTTTTAATAATGTATATTGGAAGCGTATGTATGTTTGAATGTGCAGTCGATTGCAGTGCTTACGACGCAAACATGATGCCAAATCGATATTTACTATTTCAACGAGGGCGCCCACCTCCATGTTCAATTCCCGCTGACTTAAAGGGGATCACACTCTTTCATCAATGTATATTTTCTAACAATAAAACCTAACTTTTATAATGTGAAAGAAAATACAATAATTAAAACAATATAATATGCACTGCGGTTATCATTCGATTATTTATTTTTGTTTGCTTTTTTTATTCAATATTAAAATGCAACCGATGACGCACAAGAAATATACATTTATGTGCATGCATAAAAAGATTATTGACCTTTAAAGTGAAGATTGCAGCAATGACATTGGAAATTCGCCAATCATAATAGATTAAGTTTATATAATAATAGACTACTAATATAAGCACAAGTGAATTGTAATTAGTCGGATCGCGGTGATGGATTAAACTCACGAGTGAATGAATTAAATATCGCTATTGATTTACACATTCATGCACGACATTTTAATGTAATTAGTGTGTTTAAATTAATAATAATGAGGTAAAAGATTTATTGGATGTTCGTTCATGTGGCAAATTAAATGTAAGAAATATATTTCCTCAATATTGGTTTATTATATAATATAATGTTGAAAGAATTATTCGATATATTATATTTTGATTTACTTGTTTTGCTTTTGTGTTCATTGATAGTTCAACTTTAAAAATGATTGTGTGAGGGCACGGGGTAATAGCAGTAACGGGGGAGAGAAGCTTGTGGAGAATTTCCAAGCAGTCTGGACCCAACGGATCAATATTGCGCCCACTTTTTTCCCTCGCTGCTTTTTCCTCTTTTTTTTTTTTTTTACATGATCACTAACTGTGTGGCAACACAATACCGGGTGCGTCGACATTGATTATTATTTTTTTTTTTTATTTCCGATACTGTCGGGGAGAATATTCATTGTGTATTAGATATTAGATGTCGAACTCTTCTATATATTTTAGGTATCGATTTGTTTTCCAATCAATGACAATGTTTGTGTGGAGAGATAGATTATGACATGTTTGTTTGATAGCATTGACGAGGAAGGAAATTTATATTAAGTAATACATTATTACACATCAACACATATATTTTTGTTTTGCTTTGTTTGCATACATACGTTAAACAGTACATTGTTACACGTTCCAAGTTCTGGTACACTAAAAAAAAAATTGTTTATTTTCTTTTTTATTTTTCTCATCTTTACTCACTACTACAATTGCCATTCGACGCCATTGACTTCTTTAATTATCGTATTCGTTTCTCCATTACACATTTTTTCTTTACTTCATTTCTTTTCTCTACAAATTTATTTTTCGTTTATTATTTGTATATTAAATTTTTTTTCTGAGTTTGAGAAAAAGAAACAATTGATTCTTGTTTTCTAACTCAGAATAAAAATGAGTTTGAAAAAAAAAAGACTCTTTTTTTTTTCGGACTCATTTTTAATAAAATCGTAATGTGTATTTTATGATTGTTGTCAGGTAATTTTTGTGTGTTTGTATATGTGTATCCTGACACTTGATGCAATTTTTTTTGCCGTCCCAGGACGGAAGAAACCAAAATGCAAGAAAAATTATTACGAAGATGGCAATTAAATGAGATAAATGTGATAAAAACAAATTTTTTTTTTAATCAATACGTGCCCGATATAATTTTATACATGGAACGGAAACAATTGTCGAGATTAAATTCATCATCCACAGAATTGTATCACGTCATACTATTTAAAGCCGGTTTAGAAAAATAAAAAGTCCAAAACAAAAAAAAAAGTTTTTTTTTTTAACTTAAAAAATTAATTATTTTCATCTACATTTCTTTCATTCATAATTATTTTTTTTTTTAAATCATTTGTACCGTTTATACTTGAACACCCCAACGAATTCTCATTAATTTCGCAAGTTTTTACATTTTCAAATGGAGAAAAATTGGATATTTAAAAAAAATTCGTACGATTCCAATACTTTTTTATCACTGAGTGATGAAAAGTAAAAAAATCTGACATAGTGGAAAATTTCCAAAGCGTTCATATCTTTTTATCCTACAATAAAACGATCCAAACGTTTATATATGTATGCATACATACATATATAAATTTATATTCTTTTTACTTCAATATTTCACTTAAATTACCGATACATATCTAATCGCTCTTAGCTTTGTCGCTTTTTGTTTTGTACAAATATATACAAAAGAAGAAAATTAACTCTCTTATTGAGTGCTCATACGGGTTATAATATCACTTAAAACATCACTCGTACGATATCACTTAAAATCATTCATTCTTTATTTCTTCTTTCAAATAAATTTCTCCTGCTCTCTTCCTTACTTATTTTATTTATTTCTTGCATTCTCACATATGTATAAGTTTTTTCATTTGAGTTTGTCGCTGAATAAGAAAAAAAGACCCTGGGCGGCAGCGATACTAATTATCATCATTACCTCGACGACTGATTATTTTTATGTATATATTTTTTCAAAGTTTCACCACTATTTTTTATTTACTTCTTTATTTAGTTATTTATTTATTTACTTTTTCATTACTATTTTCGTGATCATTCGACATAGTGAGTGTGTATGGATCCTAACTATTTCAGTTCTATCTTTTTTTTTTTTAATTATTTAGGTAATTAATAATTCATTTTTCTTATTCATTATTGAAAGTATTAAAAAAAGCTCAAAGACTATGAAAAAAAAGTATCCATCGAGTCTTCTTTATGTGTATTACTTTGCATTATGATTGTACATCGAATGGACATAGCGCAGGTCATAATTTTTTGTTTAAGATCTATACATACATGTATAAATCTATCAAAGTACAATTTGTATTCTTGTGCAAATACATGCAATAAACACATGTATCGATATTTAAACGTGTTAACTGCACTGAAATAAAAAAAGAAAAACGGCACATTTGAAGAATATAAATGATAGATCGATGTTTTAAGACTCTTCGGTTTTTGAATTTTCTCGTTTTTTTGTTTTTGTATTTTGTACATTGATAACTTGGTTACTCTTTTAATTATACGTTAATATTTTATTTATGTAATCTTATTTTATTAATAAATGTCAAATGTATATACACATATACACAATGTACAGATAAACGGGACCAAATAAAATTCTCTTGGAGAGAATTTTGGCCCGAATATGATTCGCATGACAGCGATACATAGTCAAAAGTAAACAAATTATTAAACTTAAACGTCATATAAACCGTTATGGATGGATTTCAAACACCCGCCCATTAAATGGCTGTTAAAAAATACAAGATAATCGCCCGTATACTAATTAACGTTTGAGGGCGATCAAAGTCTAAGTACAAATCCCCTTTTTATGCTCAATTTAATTTTTTTTTCGCAAGGGTGATACAAATTTATAGCGACCACCTAAATGTATCGCATTTCAGCTTATTCCAAAACGAATAAAAGAAAATGAGTTGAAACGAAGAGAAAAAATGGAAAACGTGAAAATAAAAAAAAATTAATTGAAATTGAAAAAAAAAAAATAACTAATTATAGAAAAATTATTTGAACGTCTTTTGATGCGAAGACGTAACGCTTGCAAAAAAAAAAAACCTAGGCACCAAGTGCTTAGTTTCCCAGTTTGCCAAAATTTGCCGAAGACTACTGCTCAAAACCAACAATAGCAACCAGTCCTCACTCTCGATTATAAAAAAAAACACACATTGATTATCGTTGAAAGTCTCGTATACAACAAAAAAAAAATCCTCTCGTCATGTTATGGATATAAATATTCAACGATTCAAAAAATTTCTGTTTTTTCTCATTTTTCCAGACTTTATACCTCGATAAAAATAGAAAAAAAATTAAATAACGAGAGCATTATCTAAATTCGCTCACAAAAATTCCAATTCAGTACAACGTCTTCGACTCTAATCTTCATGAGCCTTTTTTGGCGATCAACATTTTACAATCAACACACATGTCAATTTGTATCATATACATTTCTTGTTTTCTTTTTTTTATTATTTAAATTATCTTTCTTTTTCGAAACCAACATCATGTTCAAGCAGAACCTTCACGGTTTTCCACCGATACATATCACTTTTATTTTATTATCTTCCATCCACATTCTATCCCTCTTCATGATGATAATAATAAATATTACCACAAGAAATCGGGACAGTTTAAAATTTGTTTTTCAAATCCTGTTCAACATGATGAACATTGTAATTAAAAATTTTTAAGTTTCACGTTCTTTCTTGACTTTTAATCCAGTAGCAGTTGTATCTTCTGCAAGAATAGTTGCAATTTCACCTTGCATAAATGCCCATGGCACTTGACTATCTGCCAATGGACATTTTTCACCACTTGGACAATAAACCTGAAATAATTAAATATAACAAATTAAATCGTTTTATCATTCCATCAGTTGATATAAATTTGAAAAAATAAATAAACATTCACTGACCTCTGATCCGGCACCCTGTCTTTTGATACTGTCCCGACTACAGGGAAAGCAAAATTTGTGATGTGGAACACTCGGGCACTGAACAAAGTGAGTGTCCTCGAGACGACCCTGGCAAAGTGTACACTTGAGTGCGGGTGCTGAGACCGGTTCAGAACTAGGAGTGGTTGAGCCCTCCCCTGGCGTCATAACAGTTGACGTCACTTGCCTCGAGCTATTTGATCTTCTTGCTGATGGACCTAAAGATAAAATAATACACAAACAATCGTAAAATTTGTTCCAAATCAATAATACCACCACGACAATAAAAGAAATAAAAAATAATGACGAATAAATAACTAAATAAAATAATATATAAAGCAGAAAAAAATTTTAACCTGAGCTGTTTGGACTGTGTTGAGATCCTCTGGAGACACTGCGTTGCTGTGGAACAGAAATATTGACTGCAGGTGTTGGTGGACTTCTACTGGTTGGACTTGGATTATTTGACGACTGTGGCACAGGCTCTGGCGATGTTAATGTATCAGCAACGGACATCAACGCTGCCATTGGCGATGGACCACCGGTATTTCCCTGAAGATAAGAAGATCCCAATTTAGATTGACGTCAAGCTCGCGTGGACAAGATTCCAACGGTAGTGAAACCAACCTGATGATGATTTCCCTGTTGATTACCGCCACTTGCCTCTTGTGGAGGCGGCGGTGGTGGTGGAGGACTTGTTCTAGGACGAAGTGGTGAACCACTGCCATTTGTTCCAACATTAGCGGGCGCAAGTGGGATGGATGGGCCAACATAACCGCCTGAATAACAGGAATATTTTTAATATTCAATTTTTCAAAGAAAAAAAAAATCTAAACCTACAAATCTATTTCTTCTTTTGTTTTTCCAACGTAATCTAATGTTCAATGTGTTGCAGAAAATTAATTGAAAATTTCACTACTCCAAGAGTATGTCAATGTATCGTCTCTATAGTCCTGTTGCATTAACTAATTTAAATGCTTGTCACGCAACCAACTCGACTTCAATTCACACACATGAAGGAATGTTAAATATTCAATTTATGAGCATTCAATCTCTGTATGAGATCACGTACACGATGACTTTAAACGCACGTGTCGATTCAATATATATATGTACAAGGTATCTCATATATTCATAAATGAATTTCCCATGTTAATTACCCATTACCATTTTTTATCTCAGGAACACAGATGTTATTGTATTATATGATATATTCAGAAAAATATCAAACTTTACATTACAATCTATTCTAAAAAAAAAAAATAAATATTGACATTTGAATATAACTGTAAACGAAATGATTTTACATCAACTAATATAAAACACTGGTATTTATGTAATCTACAAGACTTGATCGCTCCTTATCATACGCAACAGGATAAAAACAAACATAGAAAAAAAAAAAATCCCCGACGATCTAGAAAGAAAATATAAATACCACAACACATACCAAGCCTATGAAATAATGCAGTTAAGTATAATACATATACTGCAATAAATAGAAATAAAAGAGAAATAAAAAAATACAAATGTTGTCACGAGAAGATAAAACCGGTTGGCCAATGGTGTGTGGCCACACAACTAAGAAACAAGTAAGTCAGTCAGTGAGTGAGACAGCATGACGCGCACGCAATGGACAAGACATGTGACCGGTACTTTTCCGTGACCACTAAAAATATATATACAACACACACACACACACAAATATATAATAAAAAGAAAAGAGAAAAAAAAATCGAGTGAGAATTAATCATGCGAGAGCACAAAAAGTATCAGCAGATTATTGGTAAAAAAAAAAAAAAAAATCCAAGGCATAAAAAAAAATATACCTAGACCTACGTCATGTTTATATCTCGTATGGACAGTGTTATATATTGACAACATACATGTATACATAAATTCTACATTCACACGTACATTATTCCAATTACTGTACATACAAACAAATTATAAACAACACGAGACATATATTGATGACGAAGGGTATTAGATTAAAAAGTGTAAGGGACGCGGTAATGGCTTAGTCATCGGTCGTTGCGTCGTAGAGTTGTGGCCTTGTTTTTACCCGCACGTTTACACACACGTCGCTATATATACACACCTACGTATATATACATGTGCTCTCCCCTAACAAACGTTTAACTTATATACCGATGACGTAGTAACAAATACAACCGCCACTCACAGTAGAGCCAGCAACAGAGTAATACAAACAATTTATGTGTACGCGCAACGAACCTTAATTTGTATGTATATACATATACGTATGTATTATATGTATATATGTACATATATATGTGCAATATATAGATACAAAAACAAAATTGTGATGAGTATGTATGTATGCGCACGCACGCGCTTTCATGTACTAAACTTTGTGTATAACTCTTATTGCGCGGGCCTGCCACTCTTCTCTCTTCAATCTATCATTCTCTCGCTTTGTTTTGTAACGAACTCGTTCGAAATACGCTTCGGCGCCATGTTGATCAGATAGAAATTTTATATATGTATATATACAGGCATGAAAGAATATTAATTCAATGAAAGTAAACTAAAATGTATATGGACATGTGTGAATTTATATTATGTACATTGATGAATTTGTAACATCTGTTTTCAAGCACTATTTTTTTTTTGTTTAATGAATTTACCTTTGTATTCACGCAGAGATATAATATATAAATATATATATAGACAGATTATCTACACATTTGTATCTGAGCTTCAGTAAATATTAGGTGAGTATTATATATTTTGAAAAGTAGTGGGTAATGATGACGAATTGAAATATTTCATGTAAATGCAATGGCGTAATGTCATTGCAAAGAGAGAAACGAAAATTGATATATAATGTTTTGTATATAATTATTGATGCTATATGTGTGTTGAATATATGTATCATTTTATTTGCTACAATAATACTAATTAAATAGAAAGGAAAATATATATAAAGTAATGTTAAATTATTTATTATTCATCTATTGCGTTGATGTTTAATATTGGCATAACTGCAGCTTTTTCTTTGAGAATATATTTTTTTTTTTCGTTCTGCCCTGAAGAAAAATAAGAAATCAGATATGTAGATATTTAATTATGTTTAATCAATTGTTGAAGAAGGAATAAACAGAATGACGTTCCTTCGTTTTTTTTTTTTTATTTTTTTTTTCATCTATTTAAATTGAATATATTATTTCGATTGTTGTAGCACAACTGGGTAATATGTTTTATGGATATTTATTCGTGAAAGACATATTGAAAAGCATTTCTCAACGTGGATTGACAGGACAACGAGGTTGCTGGTGGTATATGAAAAGAGACTAATGGACGAGAACTTGTTGATTCACATTCCTATGTATTATTCTCTCATTCGTTTTTATTGAGTCATCAAAATTATCTATTCTACTACTTAATCAGGTGACGGTTTGAATTTTTTTACATATAATTTTTTTTTAGCTTTTTCTTCTTCACACAACCGACAAATTTAATTTAATTTAATATAATATCTAGCTGTGCTATTTTTTTTATTTGATTATTTCTCTAGTCACGGGCCAATCAGAAATTAATTCCGAGACTATAAATATATATCATTTCAACAGATTACAATTAATAATTATATTCTATGCTAATGGTAGACTGTACATATAAGCTAATCAAACAACTTTGTACATTAATAATCCACTTTTTTTTTTTCTTATCATCATCATTTTTATTCGATTTTTTTTTTTCCTAACCTAACGTTGCTTCATTACAAAATCCGACGTAGGGCAAATTTAAGTCGTAGATTATCTACTGTGGCACTAATGTAAAAGCATACATGATGCCTGTTGCAAGCATATCTTTTTGAGTTTCTTATATCAATATAAATGAGTGTTAGATTAACCCGTTATCTCACATCAAAAACTAAGTCAGCGATAGTTGAATAAATTTTTGTTTGCCGAATATGTTAATGACATAAAACTGACTGATATCATAAAACAATAATTCAGCATTTCTCAGCTTATATAATACTCTAAAGAAATATAAAATAAATTAATTTACAGCCAAGTGAAATAAACTTGTAATAAAAAATAAAATAAAAATTGCGACGAGAAAAAATAATAAATTTTCATTTTAAAAAATAGATAAATGATGAACGTTGTATCATTTCAAGATCGCGGACAACGCGATTCACTTCTTACCGCGTGCCAGTATAATGTCGGAGATTCTATTTTTGACCGGAAACACATGCAACAAACCAACAGGGCGTAAGAAAAAGACGTTAAATATATATTTGTATTTCAACGTCTTTTCAATACACACTTCTAGCCGGCCGGAAATAAGTATTGTCATTTATCATAAAATAAAACAAAGAAGAAAATAAAATTTATGAAGAAATAACAAATATATATATATACATCTCAATATTGTATAACTAAATATACAGTTGTATATTTCTTTATCCTAAGCTCTTTAAATTTTAAAAGGGTATTGGAAAATGCCATTGAAGAAAAATTCCCCAAAAGGTTCAAAACTATATAATCCTATAACATTCTTCATTCTCCCTCTTATTGTATATTTTTCGGGTGTGCCATAAATTGACCTTGTAAATCATGAGCTTCATACATTCTAAAATCTATACACTCATAGCACGTTATATTTCATATCCCATTTTGTTTTCTTTACTCTCCCACTTTCCTTATTTTATTCTTGGAATAAATAACGGTGCGAATTCCCTCCTACGAAAACGTGACCATGCTTGGTTATAGCTTTTACATGACAATGAAACACAAGTAGTAGTGATAGTATAGCAGAAAAATAAGACGAACAAGAAAATAAAATAAGAAATAATAAAGGAAAAGTAATATGTGAAAGCTAATGAAAAATATTATCATGCATAAAATTAAATATTAATTATCTATTTGTAAGATATTATTAACTGACATTATATATTTTTACATTCCTCTGACAAATTATTCTGTCTTAAATTACTGTGACAAAATATATAATGAGTAAGATGAACTCATGTGATATGAATATTGAAGAATGCATTGAGTAATAATGAATAAAAAATGTCTTCATTATAAGTGTCATTAAATTATGATTATCCACATAACTATTACCAATACTGATACCTTCAGACAAGAAATACATGAAAGAATCATGAGATTGACAAAGCACAATTGGAAAAAAAAATAAAATATCAACTATGTACAATGTCTTATCGATCAACTGGTAAACGTGTTCGTTTCAAATAAAATACAAAAATCCATTTATATACATATAGTATCATGAAGTGATGACTCACACAAACTAACGAGCATAGATAAACAAATTACACAATTTTTTTTCTCCATTTGGTCATATCAATTTAAAAATAAAATTGGTAGTAAAGCATTTATGTATATTATACAGATCATACGTATATGTATTATACATTCAAACATAAATTTTACGTACATATGCAACGACAAACTGAAGATTATAAAATGATGATGATGATGATGATTGAAATAGTAGACGTATTCAAGATAGAATGAGCAAAAAAAAAAACAAATAAAAGCATACACAATTCGCATTACGAGATTCATATCGAGAGCAACAGAGACAGGAATACAAGAAAGAGAGAACAAAATTCATTCATTGGTTTAAATATACCATCATGACGTCACGCGTCCGGACGTCACATGGTCGTCACTTTTTTCTTTTCGGAGATCCTATCGTGTGTGGCTTGACTTCAATATTCTTTTTCTTTTTTTCTTCTACACACATAAACCACGAGACAAACTTTAAAAACAAAATCCAATTATTCCACCTCATTTGGTAAATTTCTAATTCATCTATCTAAAATTAGTTAACCTTTTTTTTTTTTAAATTATTTTCTTCAACACAAAACCTCAACAACATTGAACATAATATTCCCATTCATCTATAATCGTCTAGTGTACATTTAAAATTAATCACTCACATTAAATAAAAATAAACATAAATAATTGAATACATATGATTGTGTGACTGTGTATTGAACTATATGACTCACCATTGGCCTTGAATGTTGTGGCAGTCTCGAAACTTGGTGCTCTAACTGGATGTTTTTCCTTGGTTCTATCTTGAACATAGCTAACAGCAAGACTAACAGCAGGCAAAGAATCACCACGAGTTAATGGCGGTCTTACTGGATGCTGTTCCTCAAGGGATATTCTTTTTTCTGCATGATCATCTTCATCAATTGTTGATATACCACGTTTCAATTGTGTATTACGATTGTGACTTAGATTCACATGATGTGACACAGCAGCAAGATGTGCATTTGAAATTCTAACAGTATTATTTCTTATACCATTTGACATTTCATGTGGTGGTTCTTCATGTACTTGCTGCTGTTGACGTGCAGCTGCAACTAATTGCTGTTGTTGTTGCTGTTGTTGTCTTGTATTTGAATTAAAATCAGTTATCGAACTGCGATGATGCATTTGTGAATAAGTAGCGATATTATGGTGTCTTGAATGCTGTTGAGTAGTATTTTGTATTGGTAATACATCGAGATTTGTTCCACCATTGTGGTCTGCATGACTAGCACTTCTGTATGCTTTTGATGCTGATGGTCGTGTGTCTTGGAATCCATGGGCTTTTTTTAATTGTTTAGCTGATTCGAGTACTAAATCTATTCTATCAGCGCCTTCATAATTAACACAGCCACGACAAACGGGCTCTGAAAATTCCATTATCATTGCCCACGGCATTCGCGGCAAATCGCAGAGATAACACTGCGTTCTTTTGCCCATCATCTTGACGGTTTTATTTATTTTTAATTATCTTTAAATACTTTTCTTACAATCGAAAAAATCCACGATTTCTATTTTTTTTTTTATCTTCAACAGTTCAATTAACGATTGATTAATATCGTAAATTATAAAAAAAAAAAAATAATTAATCACTACAAACTCAAAACACTGTGTTATAACTATATTTGTTTTTTGTTCGATTTTTTTTTCTTTTTACTAAATTAAAAACTACACACGATAGAATTCATGATTTTATCGCATGATGATCATCAAATGATGAGATCATTTACAGGCTCGATTAATTTGCTTCGTCTATATTTATTTATTTCTTGTTTTTTTTTTTTGTATTTTATTCTTCGTGTGTCCTTGGTGTGTCTCTTCTTCCGTTACTTTTCACACTTTCACTATAAAGAAAAAAAAAATAATAAAACCAATATATAAACTTCCAAATGACGATCGGACAAAAACAACCAATTAAATGTAAATAATAAACAGATCACTCGCGATTCCAAATGCAAAAAAAAAAAAAATCTTTTTTTTCTCCTTCGTTTATTTATTTATTATCAATTTATTTCTTCTTTTCTTCCTCTTCTTGCCTTCACGCTTTCATTACACTCGCACGTATCAACGTGATCAAATAATTTTTATCAACAGCTTTGGATTATAAAATATACAGGGTGGGGTCCGCACTTGGCAAACGGAAAAGTGAAAAGAAATAAAGGAAAAAAATGACAAAATATATATGTATTTATACGTATATATGTTCGAAAATGTCTAGCAGTGAATATTGATTTAATGATGACACACAGAAAGTATGATTATGTGGATGGAAAAAATGAATTCACACTCAAAATAATTTTTTGTCTTTTACACGCTGCGTTAAGCAAATAGTAACGCACAAAAAAAAATTATTCCACGATTACAACGTCGAATGAATGATACACATAACGACAATTGACTTATCATATATATCTATATATATATATATATATGTGTGTGTGTGTGTGATTATTATATACACCGCAAATACGAACCGAGTTCACGATCGAGAGAAACACCACCAATGACGATGGCGGAACGCTCGAGAATGCGACGGTAAAGCAAGCTTACGGATGTCAGTCCCCCACTTTACTATCCAACGGCGCTGGTGCTCGGGCCAATGAGTGCGCGTGGCGTCACAGAGTACGACGTCACGATTCGTTAGCGCATGCGCGTTATATATACATATACCGCGCATTCACTCTCTCGCCCCTTTGACCCTGCCGCGTGCGCGCGCTACTCTGATGTTGAGAGTTCTCTCGCGCGACCGACCGACCGACCGGGCGCGTCTCTCACTCCTTTTTTTTTTTTTTTTTTCATTTTTTTTTTCACTGTCTCTTTCCTTCCCTCTCTCTCTCTTTCTCCTCTATATATCCGCGCGCGCGTGACGGCCCGATCCCAGGGGACACGTACACAAAACGCAACGGCAAACCGGGATCGCGCGATTGTGCGCGAGCATAGAAGCCAGCATCACACTGCACAAAATTAATCGAAGCGTTCATCATTTTTATACATTTCAAACACAAAGAAAATTTATTTATTTTTTTTTTTCATTTTCGCAATATAAATATTAAATACACAATAATTCATTGATGAATTTTGTATATACAAATCAGATAAATGCGTATAAATATTTACGTATATATTTTTTTTTTTTGTATAGCAATTGGTTATTCGTGAGGTTAGCTATAGAAGAAGCCGTTTATTATAGTATATAACCCATACATTTATAAGTATATATTTTGCCGTAATATACACGCGAATAAGTCGTGTGTTCACATTGCAAGCCAACCATAAACACAAACGTTAGTACCCCACTGTCGTACGTCGGGTCATTCTAGGTCGCTGGCTGGTGTGTATGCATCAAGCGCCGCACGAACATACCTATTTTAACGGGGGCACTTGACGGCCATCAATAATAAACTAACGTCTATGTCACAATCCGCCAATTAACAATATATATAGTTAATATAATATACAATACACATACAGAGATATATTTTTTTTTACTTACAAGTACAGTGATAAATGGGCGAGAGAAAGAGAGAGAGAGGGGAAAATGTGAAAGAGGCCATTTGTACGTACATACACATATGTATGCTTATATATACATGATACATATAGAGTTGTACTCGTCGTGTATACGACGTGTGTTCCTCATATACTATTATTACAATAACGTGACTATTCCGTTGAAGCCGCCTTGATTACGCAACGTATTTACCAGTCAACGGCAAAGTCGTTGACCCCCTTCCGTCAGTCCATTTCAATTCTTTTCCCTCTGTTCATATGCCTATTACTCAAATAAAAAGAAGATTAATGGCATAGAATAAAATAAAATAATAATAAAAAAATGTATGTGGATATAAAGGTGAAAAAACTCGTGTGTACTTAATTTTTTTTTCTTTTCTTTTCTTCTCAAAGAATTTCTCTCTTGAGAATTGATCTACGTCACGTTTCGTGTTCGTGTGGATATATATCCAAAGTGCCGTGAGCGCTATTCAACCCGACTTTGTTTTCTCGCGTGGTACAAGTGACATCACTACCTCTGACATCACGCTATGCAGCAGCAACGCGCAACCAAGCACGAGATGTTAACATGCATCTCAATTTTATATCACTAACATTGAGAATGAAGATGAGAGACACTACACAAGTGTGAAATATATGTATATGCACAGAAAAAGAAGTATGTATCGTATGGATGGCAAATATATAAGGTAGTAGGGAGTGATTGTGATAAATTGTGCTGATGAGATTGAGAGTGAGGGAAAAAACTTGCAAGAGCTGAGGCCATTTAACGTCAATCCCCTCCCTTTGCGTAGATAAAAAAAATTTTTTTTATTTTTTATAAATGTATTTATCGATATTTCAGACATGAATAAATTGTAACGACGGTGTATAAGTATATGTATTTGCAAATGTTCTTTATGTTCCTTTGAATGTACTAAAACACTTGACGGTATCGCGATTTTATCCCGCCATTTTACATTATACCATTATAGTATTTATTATACCGCCAACGCGTAAGCCCCGGCTGCTTAAATTCACCGATAAAACCATCTCTTTCCTGGCCTTTGTCGACCTTTTTATTGTTTTCTTTTTTCCGTTTTTTATATGTGTATATATATGCAGTATATATGTTTATGCATATACTACACACAAATATATACGAATTATATTTGAAGGCTCGACTACTCGGTTTATTTATTCTTTTCTTGCTTCCTCAATTTGTGATATTTTCATTTGATATATATTACGCAAACTGTGGGACATTTTTCACAAAGACAAAACATTGTTTATTTTAATCTGTGGAAACAAATAAAGATTTATATAAATGAAATAAATGATCAACGAGAAAAAATAATAATTCGATATTATCAATGAAGCAAATGAAAAAAAAAATAAATATAAATAATTAAAATAGAGAATAAAAATAAACTACAGATAACCGTATATTTATTTATATTAGACATTGCGTACATTCGAAATTTACAATAATGATGACGATAATCATGATGATACCTATCAATGGGATAAAGAAACCTGTTTCTCAGCTGAAGATAAAAGTTTAAAATAAAGATATTCGCTAACGATAAAAGTAAGCAATAATAATACACGTACACATATAGGTATAAACGCAATTCACATTTTATTGCGTTGAGCAAAGTTGCATTGTCGTTTCGATAATACACGCGACGAAAGATAAATAAAACGTGACGTAACGAGCGAATAAGCCGTTGGCTTTTATAATTGAAGTCGGTCAAATTTAAAAACACGCAATATATGTACATTAAACATATATAAACACATCAATTATCATGACGCATATTGGAAAAAAAATATATAAATATATTTCGAATTATTCCACTATATACACGAAAGACTAAAAAAAAAATGAATAAATAAATAAATAAATAAATAAATAAATAAATAAATAAATAAATAAACATGCTCGTTCATATTATCAGCATAAAAATGTGTGTAAGAATATATACGAGGCCTTGAAATATTTTCAGTGAATAAGCAAGAAATTACTGGGAGTACCCAATGAGCGAATGAGCAAACTGAGAGAGGTGAAGAGAAGGGATTGGGTAACATCGGAAGAATTTTCCCAGTGTAAGTCACGCTCTGTTGGTGGACGAAACCGGGGCTGGCGGCGAATGCTACGTGCTCACGGTTTATCGTGCGACCCGTGACGTCATCTGTAGACTAGTACTACGGCGGCGACGACAACGACGACGACGATGAAAACGAGAGAACGACGACAGGGGAATGTAGATGGGAAATAGTGGTGGATACAACAACAGCCAGTGATGTGAGCAAGCGAGATAAATTGAGAAATGAGAGAAAGAGAAAAAGTCGGAGAAGAAAAAAAAAAAAAAAGAGGGAATCATGTCTGGCAACGTTGGTGGCGTGGCAGTGTTGCCACATTTATTCCAACCAATATTTATGCGAAGTTGCGATGAGAAAGACCGAGAATAATATATATGTAATAAAGTGAGACGAGACGAATTAGAGAGAAACACCGTTGCCAATGTTGCCGGATTGTGATTTGGCCAGGATGAAAAAGAGAATTAAACTCTATATAATTTTCAAGCGTGTGAGCCCACGCGCCGGAAATTCAACACATAATAACGCTTTCGTTTATTCTTCAATTCATTTTCATTTAAATTTATCAATGCTTTATTGTATTTTTAATTTCATGCATTCATAAGACGAAAGTTAATAATAAAATGGCGCAAAAAAAAATGATAATAAAATGAAAATAGCTGCGGAAAATTATATTTGATTTAAATAATATTTACATACACATATATAAGTATAGATGAATGAGATTTAATAACGTTTTCTTGACTTTGAATAAATGGACAATACAAAAAAAAAAAAAAAGGCGCAGCTAAATGTGCAACGTTGCAAATTTGCTGGGGGCACACAAAGACGGAATGAAGCAATGAAGAAAGAGGTTTATAGAAAGAAGACGAAGAGGAAGAAGAAGAAGAAAAAGATGGGGGAGACATTTTTATGTCACTACATCACAGGCGTGTAAATATGTATACCTGAGTGAGTACACATACACATTCATATATGAATATATAGAGACATGGAGAGACTGCGGCGTCGCTGGAGAGCTGCGGGCTCAGAGAGAAAATCAATCCGGTTCTCTCTCGTCTACTAACCTTCTGGCGAAAAACGCGTCGACGCAAGCGAGTTGTGGTACTAACCTCCTTGCAAAACTCTGACTATATAACCATCTCGTTTTCTCATTGGTGAACCTCACACAAGGCACTTTGCTGCGATATTGACCCGAGGAGAGGTTGGCTAAGTTGGCTTAGGTTATTTCTGACTGTGTGCAAGTTCTTCTATTACCTATTATCTTCTACTTGTTCTTTCACTATTGTACATAATATGTAGTGACTAGTGGATACATACTTTTATTACTGCCTACCTTCTCATTCTAGTTTTTTTTTTTTCCTTTTTTTTATTTTTATTTATCTCCGGTAGTCTTTTATATTTGTCGTACTATTTTTATATATTATATTTATCTTTATATTCTCTCTCTCTCTTTCCGCTACGTCAAATAATTTTGGAATGTGATGCATCCTCACATATTTACACATCCTTTTTTTTTTTTTTCACGTGTCTCGTATTGAATACGTAGTAGAATTATGTATGTATATATATGATGTCCTTGGCCTATCGAGATTTAATAACGGAGCAATTTAAAATGGCATCAATGATTATATATATACATATGTAGAATACAAGTGTGTACTACAGATGTATTAATAATTTATTTATATCTATTTACTGAATGGCAGACTAGATATAATCGACGTTGAAATGAAAAAAAAAAATTTTTTTTTTAATTAATATAAAATAATAATCTTAATGCGTTGAATTATTTTGTGCTGTAGAATTTTTTTTCTTCCTCTTGATTATAAATATCTTAATATTTTTCTTATCTCTTAAAATTCATTCTCAGCATGGAGATAATCACAAAAATACTAATGTATAAAGATTCAAAGAAATAATGTAAAAATTTACGTGATTACGCAATTGTTGAATGTTATACAGTCATACTTAATCATAAATAAATAAATAAATAAATACATATATCAATACCATTTGTATATGTATAAAAAAGTGTTTGTATGTGAGCTAAAGTAAACAGTAAATAATATTATATATAATGTAATATAAGTATATAAAGAACACATGGAAAAAAAAAAATAAAAATAAAGTCCTGACCAAATAACCCGCACAATAACACTACACTTCATTTTTATATATTACCATTTGTGCGTGAGCAATGACAATGACGTCATGATAATGAGCAGTCACGAAACGTTATATACGTGACTGAGAAATTGAAATGCATCGTGTACACATATATATATAGTCCAAATATATATACAGCTTTTAATATATATAAAAAATAAACGTGCGTATACTGTCACGTGGTCGAGACAAAAATACCAAGAGAAAAAAAAAAATTGCATAAAAATAATCTCATATTGCGTACATGTTATTTCATTTGTTTATAACATATACATCATTATAATGAAAACATAAATATAGATAAATATCCGGATATTTATTTTTATAAACTGGAAGTGTAAAAAAAAAAAATAGATAAAATAAATAATTAAATAATATTATATAAAAATTTAAGGTGAAGGGAAAATATTTAATTATCTTTAATTTTTTTCCCGCCTTTTTTTCAATACTTTAATTTTCTCGTGTACATATGTATATATTTATGTATATATATGTAACAAATGTGACGTCATAATGCAAGCGCGCAGTCGTTATATCTACTACGGAGTTTACATGTATATAGAGGAAGAGAGAGAGAGAGAGTGAGTGAGTGAGTGAAGAAAAGGTAGATATAAAGAGAAAGGGACTATACATTTGAACGGGATAACTTGACGATTGTGCTGCGCTGCTTCTTGAATTTGTTTCTCTCCTATATGTATAATTCTCCTTTTTATAGCTCTGTCGCTGGTATCTATATATGTATATATGCGCTTCCGTTTCGATTTTGCGCAACCGGTTCCAAGTTTTCAACGTGCAAAACTTCAGCTCGATTCGCCCTATAATTCTTTCTCAGTGACGCTTAAAGTAGGTATATATAACGTTATGCGCTTATAAGTATCTTTTATAGATTTTATTTCACAATTTTTGATATTGCAACGAGTTGTTGAAACGTGTCGAGTATAACCGCGGATTTTTAAAAATTTTATTTTATTCATTTCGCACATGTAATTGTTAGAATATTATAATTTATTATCAATTAATTATAATATACTCATTTTTTTATTTGATAAATTATTTTCGATTGTATCAAGCTATATTATGTATTTATATTGAATATAAAATTTTTATTTATTTGTTTATTTATATATACATATTTTTTTTTTTTTTAATGAGTTATTTTTAATATTTTCTTTTATTCCTTTGTCGAAATGATCAGTGAGCAAAAATTTATTTTAGTCCCTTTCCTGTCCTTCGTCTCACGACTTTCTCTTGTGTTCCTTATTTTTATTTTATGTTTTTGTTTTTTTCATTTTTTCCCCCGTCATATTTTATGTATATAAATATATCGTTGGCGGCGTTTAAAAATCATGTATATTTTCTTTTTTATTTATTTTTTTTTTTTGTTCATTTTGGTGCCTTTGTTTTGCACACACGAGAAATATTTATTTTCTTTTTTGAATATAAAATTTGTGTGTGCCGCACAAGAAAGCGAATATTATTGCATCGGGCGGAGTTTTTTAATGGCGCGTTGGCGTGCGTATTTTTTTCACCCTCTCTCCTTGTACATATAAGTATGTATAATATATTCACACAAACACATACAGTCCTCATGCAATGTAGGTATATATATACATATATATAGGATGAGGTATAACCTTTATCGCGTCGTATATACGGGGTGTGACGAAACGCATGTTAAAAACGCGATCTCGCGTGTCCTGTGTGGTCGAATCCTTGAAAAAAAAAATAATAACATTTTTATAGGTGGGCTTTTACTCATACAAATAAGCCACACGTATGTGTCATCGGTATATCGCGTGAGTTCAATGTGCACACGCGATCATATTCAATTGTTTCAACGTTATAATAAATTTATATATTTATATACTGTATATACGCACACTAAATATTTTTTTTCTTATTCCTTGTCTTTTTTTTCACCCTATAGATTCCAGTTATATATTCTAGAAACTTCCGCACATCAATATATACAAAATGTAAAAAAAAAAAAATTATGTTCGTCGATAAATTAAACAGGAAACATTTATTATGTGAATAAACTTGCACGTGTCATTATCATAATTGAAATAAAGACATCAGTTATTGTTAATTTTTTTCCCCATTAGAAAATATTAAATTAACATGAATAATTGATATTTATATTCATTCTAATTTAAAACTCGAAATTAAATAAATATATCTACGAGCTGTATATATATATATTTAAATATTGAATGGTGATATACGACTACTGAAATGTGTAATTTAAATATATGAAAATAAATCGGAAATATAATTTCTTTTTTTATTTTATTTCCAGGCTTAAAAACGAAGATCAGGATAGCGACGAATTTCACTTTTCTTTGTTCGCAGGCGTTAAAGAATTGTGCGCCCGTTAGACCTGGCGCATCTCTCAAGAGAAGGAAAAGACGAAACACCTGACACGTTTGTCTACAGCAGGTGAATCCACACGTCAGGTGCTTATAACAACAACAGATGTAGAGAGAGAAATACCTTATATTATACACATAGAAATATTTTTTTTCTTTTCTTTCTTCCTCTTCTTAACATTATATTTTTTTTCTTCTTCACCTCCATCTATACTCGTCACTCTTCAGAGAAAACGTTATAAACGTCTTTATATCCACAGCTAAACCATATAAATGTGTTTGTTTACATCTACATATTATACGCATATGATCCATACACATACATGGATATATAAAAACAGAGAAAGAGTAAATCATAAATGTGGGTTAGCGAGGCTTTATATATACTCTTGTCGTTTCCATTCGACTTCACAGTAGTGCACAACGAATTTATGGATATTAAATTACGCTATACGTTACGTTAATTCATTTCGTGTAGCCGTTACTAATAAACACAACGGCAATGGTAATGTGCTGACGGTATGAGGAAAAGAGGTAAGGTAGATATATAATTATTATTCTTGTCTGCTAGTGTCTAGTGTGCAATTTTAAATATATATATACATATATGCAATAGAATGGTGTGAAATAGAGAGTAGGGGAAATATATGTATACATACAATTGTAGGGTCGAGGCCACAATGGCGAGTTGGCGTGTATATATTATTTTTCAATTGGCGAAAGTCGACAATGCAATATGCGCGCGCAAAATTATTTGAGGTTATTCACACTGCTATTTAATTCTATAAATGTACATTAATCATTTGTTTATAAATATTATATATTTGTATATATACACAATATACATATATAAATATATATATATATAGATATATTTAAAGTTGTTCTTTAGATTTATTAGCGAGTCGCATAATCGGCCTTGACGATTGCAGTGAACGATGACGAGGCCACCCCGTTGGGTTAATGACTTTATATACTCATTATATATTATTTATTTATTTATTTATCTTTTTTTTTTTTCAATGATATGTATGTATAGTGAATATGTGAATGATGATGATGAGGAAATAAGAGGGGAAAAAAATATTTTTGAATAATATATATATACATTTTATGTACACATTATACCTAAAATACTCGACCTACAATTTTCTATACAGCTGCACGAATTTTAGGTTAAAATGAAAACGGAAACCAGCTGTTTCTTCCTTGTCGATATATAGTGTATGTATATATGTAATTGTCGCGTGTGACGTGTATACTATATATATAATATATATATAAAAGTTCTATATCGGCAAGAAATCACAGCTGTTTCCGGCGAGTTCTTTTTGTCGTAATAGCAACCTAGAAAATATATAATACAAAATAATTCAATCGGTAAATATATATTTATTAATATATTTATATACGTATATATTTTTAATGTTGAAAATAAAATGAAAAATAATTATTTTAAGATAATAAATTTATATACGCATATAAGTTCACATGATCGAGTTGTATAGTCCGTGGTTTATTCATATATAAACACGTGAGAATAGATCGTAGGTTATTCAAGGACGCAACTTCTTTTGTGGCTGCATGAACTACATATATACATTATATATATATACATACATACATAAATATAGATATAATATTTTTTCCTTTGTTTATTAATTTAATTCATCAAAAATTTCGGAATAATATATAATATAATTATTTATTTTATTTTAATTATTTTATATAAACAATTATATCAATAATAATTATATAAATGTATACTGCTTAAGAATGCGTGTATATATGTATATAAAAAAATATATGAAGAGTTTTATATAAATAAATATTAATATATAATATATTTATATTTATGGCGCGAAAAAAAAATTTTCATATAAATTTAAATGTATGTCGACGTAAATCGATTATAAATATTGTGAGTGTATATATAATTATATATATATGTTTAGTTTGCCATATGTGTGGGGAATATATATCACGGTAAAGTGATACACATATTAAATATAGCGCGTAAATAAAAAAAAACATTAACGAAGCAAAATGTCGAAGCGTATCGACATGTAAAGAGGACGCGGCATCGAGCAATCGAGACACGCTCTTGAGGGAAAGAGAAAATATGTACATATGTATTTTATATGTATATATATATACACACACGTATATGTATGTATGTGAATATACATGAATATATTTTTATACATATGTACACGGGCGCCATATCGACTGAGTCTTTGATTGGAAAAAAAAAAAATTAAAAAAAAAAAAAAATAATATGAAATCACGTTGCGCTTGCGTGTTGATACTGATATAAATTTCCCGGGCTCACCACCACCACCATCACATGATTGTCGAGATATATGCACTACTGCGTTATCAGCTTGTAGACCAGAGAATAAAGAACGACATAGAATAAAATATAATTTTCTCTCTATGAATCACAAAAAATCCTTTCTTTATCTCTTCCGTTTTTTTCCTTTTCATTCGTCGCTATATATATATTCTTAAAGTTTTTCTCATCTTCCCCTAATACGTTGATATAATAATTAAAGAAAAATTAAAATACGTGACTCAATAAAACTTTATAATTTCCGAAAAAAAATTATAAATATACAAAAATATAAAAATAAAATTAACTTTGAATATTTTATAATGATGATGTAAAAAATATATAGACAAAGAATATAATTATATAATATACTAAAATATAAACATTTATAAATACCCATAATAAAAAATCTCTATAAATAACATTTTCATTTCCATCCTAAATATATTATACACACATACATTCACACAAAGTTTTAGAATAAAATAAAAATAAAACACATCCCGATATATATTTTTCTTATTTTTATTTTTTAACCGTTTAAAATCCACGCGCGTATATCTCCAAACCGTTTGCCCTTCGTAAATTGTACAATATACTTTTGTAATAATCTCATGTAAAAATTTCCTCTCACACAATCCCAATATATATTACTATATATACAAATATAATACTGCACCTATACATAGATAGATACACAGATATTAACGCGCAACAACCCCTCTTTGGGGTAGTATACGTACCCCACATACACATATGTATACCCCAACCCAACCGGACGATTTACCATCGAGGACATCACACATGGGGGTTATGTTATAAGCCGCACCCCCATGCTTGTCACGTACTCGACGTGCTCTCCCTCCGTCTCTTTCACGGTATAGTTGTATGATAGGGCGGATCCCAACTCGCCCTCTGGCACCGAGAATGGAATACCAGAGTCGATGAGAGACACGACGTGAATACGCGACGAATACGGTAAATTACGTACGAGTCCGCCATATCGTGGGCATGCGCACCACAAAAGTCCCTTGAGACAAAGTAAATAAAGAATAAAATTAAAATAATCATTGTTAATATGTATAATTAAATATGTATATATTATAGGTTTTATTTAATTCATATGTGCAGTTAATATTTAAAATGATAATAGTTTGAAATATTAAAATATACAGAGATAATTATAACAAAGAAACCTTTGTTTATATTTATTTCCAATAAATGTCAATGGCCGTATAACCGTTTTCTAAACGTAAATATTTTAGTCGCGTGTATTATTATTTTTCACTGGTTGCAGATCATCAAGACCATTACCTTGGCTACATATACGCATTATATATCCAGCTATTTACCAGTATACCCAGAATTCTGTGTTGCCACTTTGTGAAGAGTATATATTGGTAGATGTATGTCGTCGTCGCGTTGTTTGTGTCGTGTATTATATTTTTGCCATTTTTGTTTTTATTTCATTTTATTTTTTTTTATTGACGACGAAGACGACAACGAGACCGTACGACAAACCGGTCTGCATCGAGTATACGTATGTACGATTATATATATATGCGAAGTACAGTCCGTTCAGGGACAACACACCGACATTGTTTAAATATATTATTATAGTTTCATGGGATTCATTGTTGGTTTTGTATTTTCTTGTGGGAATACATATGTTTATGAGTTGATAATAATTTATGTGCAAAGATTATTGTTGATAGTGCAATATGAGCTATGTATTTATGTGTATATATATGTATGCATAAATATGTGATATTTATTTTTATTACGAGTTTATTAATCGTTAATATTTTTTTATGATTGTTGACAATTTTTTGTCCTTTTTTTTTTATATTAATTTTTAGAGATACTTTTTATGGGTTTTTTTTTTTTAAATATTATATAGTTTCATATATGAAAATTATGTGTTAATGTATGTATGTTTAAAAGTTTTCTTAACTTGGTCGTAGCTTTTGTGAGAATATTTTACGGAAACTGTACGACTGTTTGCTCCTGAATACCGAGGAGGACGTCCAAGATTTATATATATATATATATATATATTTTTTTATCTTTTTCTCACTCATTTGTTCGTTCTTTCCTCGTTTCTACGTGAAGTGCATTCGCAGAATGCGCGGGAACGTCGTCTGAATCCGAAATTGTTACACTCTGCCGCGACTCCTTTCGAATCGTACTTTATTTTTTTATATTATTTGTCGCAATTCAACCAACTTTTTTTTTCCTTACTGATCGTGCCATTTTTAGAGTACAATATATGTATATATTCTTTGGACGCCAAATGAATAAAAATAAAAGAAATAAAAAAAATAAAAGAAAATAAAGAATATTGAATTATTCATTAAATGTGCTGAGAAAAATTTTAATTATACATATTGCATTGGATAAAAATATTTCATGGATAGATTTGTTGGTAAAACAGTTTTTGCTAATGGGGCACAATTAAATAGGGATAGTATAAGGGTGAAATTTATTCTATCGACATTTCTCTTTGGTCATTGTGTTTTATGCCGTTGGGAAGGTTAGTGCAAGGAAGAGAGTGAAGAACGAAAAGAAAAAAAAATTGTGGTAGGTCCGGTTAAATTTTTTTTCAAAATATTTTCATGGTTAAAAGAAAAAAAAAAACCTGCCTCCTGTGAGGTTTGAACTCACGACCCCTGGTTTACGAGACCAGTGCTCTACCACTGAGCTAAAGAGGCACTCAGATTTGATAATTCAAACTAGAATATTATAAATTACACCTGCTCAGTCGATAAAGTAGTTTAACAAATTTTAATAAAAAATTAAAAAAAAAAATTTCTGAAATACACAACTTAATATTAAAAATTTCATAACAGCTGCTGCCTAATATAAATGTATTATGATATCACATATGTGTAAAATTATCGAAAAAAAAAATAAAATAAATAATAATAAAAATTAAACTAACGATAAAATCCTATGGCACGTGTCAAAAATATTTTTTTCCCTCTATTAAAATGTTCAAGTCGCTTATAGAAATAATTCTTTGTCACAAATACACACTTTTGGATTATTAATATACGCAACCAAAAATAGTAAAATAATAATTTTATAAATCCCCACAATGGATGTAATGTAAAGCAGATGTCTTCTGTCACACTTCCCGGTTTCAACGCAACACACACTGTCCCTTATTCTCTGATAACTATATACACACATTCATACATAAAACCTTAAAAAAAAAATATTTAAAAATAAAAGGGAGGAGGACAGATGTTGCGTATCGTCTTGGAAGATTTTTTCAGTTAACTAAAGAGAGCGGGGGAAGTATATATACAAAGAAAGAAAGAAAGCTTTGGGGGTGAATTAAGGGGTCGCGTCTTTTCAAACACATATACAAACACAAAGCCATCAAAAAAAAAAAAAAATATCGGACCCAAAGCGCTCTAATACTTTAACCATTGTTCAATTTAAAAGCAGATGTCTTATGAATACGCAACTTGACAAAAAAAAAATTCCAACAATAAACTTCTCAACGTCTTTACATATTCGCGAATTTTTCATTCCAATACAAAAAAGAAATAAAAATAAATAAATTGAATTACATTACAACAAACAAAATAATTAATCTAAATTACTTTCAATTCTTTCAAGGAAAATTAATCAAATAAATATATATATCCACCAGCATACTTCCATCAATTATTAAATATAAATAATAAATTAATACAAATGCTGCAATGCAAAAGGTTAAAGGCTAGTGTCGAACGAGAGGTGGGGTCTTGTTAGACACAACGTTTCATTCTCTTATTTCTCTGCGACTATACTACACACCACCATCATCACTACTACCACTACCACCACCTCTGTGCAACGGGCCTTCTATTCATGACGTCATTTTCACCCATATGACGTAGATAAAACGAATATACAACCTACTTAAATACCTAAAAGACATTTTTTATACTTTAACCCACAACATATACTATATACTAAAACACCATATATAAACATAATATTACATGACCTTCCTAAAACTCATCCCATTTAAAAATTTTTCTTTACATTATATTAAACCAACAAAAGCACCCTTGGGTATTTCTTCACCATCGACCTCTTTATCCATCTCTCGTATTTTTTCGTCCCCTCCCATCTCACCGACCCTCTTCTCTCTCTCTATATATAATATATACACACACATGATACACCATCGTATACTGCACTCTGATGCATAAAGATAAATTTATACACATATCCATACATATGCAACTCTCCTCTTTGGTAAAAATATTCTGCAGCTCTTTTCTATATACTTGCGAGCTACGTCCTTTCTCTCGGCCCTCTCTGTACCTCTCTTTGGCTTTCTGTTATATACATATGTATTCTTTGCCGTGGGACCGACCTCCATGCTCGTACCCTTGAACCTAACCAGACGTTCGCGACGTTGCCGCCTCTCAAAACTATTCCGTGCTTTCATCACAAGAATTTCATACCGGCCGAGGGCAACCATTATACACGTCTGCATGCTTACGTATTATATATACATATATATATATATATATATATATATTTAATTTTCATATAATAAAATAAATGGATGTATATTTTACTATTGTGTATAAAGCGAGTGAATTTTTAATTTTTTAAAGTGAGATTTTTTAATGATATTGAATTTTTTATGCAGTAAACAAAATGATTGATGAATAATCCGATATGAAAAATAAATGTATAAATATTATAGTTTAATGATAATGATGATGCATTTAAGAGCCAAGTATATATGTAATAATAAAGTATATATGTATCTGGATAGAGTCTGGTTTATTATACTATGTAATATACTGGCTTGAATATATATAGGAGCTGAGACACGTACGCAATGTATAAAAATGTATAAAAAACGATAAAGCGATGAGATTTCTTTTGTTGCAGACAGAAAAGTGTGTGTATTATGTATATATGCGTATCCGGTGGAAATATCTGACGTCACACACGAGCAACGCGACGATGGAGTTACGTGAAGAGGAATCGGACGGAGGAGAGTGGAGGGAGCAATGAAAAATAAAAATAAAATTGAGAATGGCGGACGGCGAGAGTGAGGAGAAACTGGTGAGGAAGACAAAGGGATTGTTTGGTAAAGCATAACGATCTTTGCTGATTGTGTATGGCCCACTTTTATAAATGTATATTTTTTTTTTATCAAAAAAAAAAGTACGTTAATTGTTTTTTCTTTTTGTATTTTTATTTTTTTATTTTTTTTTTTTTTCATTTGGATGATGATAATTATATATTTAATCATTTGTTTATTTATTTGGTGTGGCCTTTTTTTTTTTTTTCTGGTGGAATGCTTTGATATTTTTATATATATGTATTTGTAAATGCTGCAACGCTGCAATGAAGTAGAGAGAGCGAGTGAATTATTTAAAATAAAAAATTGTCTTTGGTGCACGAGCGTCATGTATTGCCGCCTGTTTGCGCCATTTATAAATATATATACGAATATGATGAAGGAAAAACCGGTTTTTAGATGAAATAAGAAAGAAAAAATAATGTTATTTTATTCTTGATTTTTTTTTTCTTTCGTTTTCTTATTGGTTCGCGTCAGTGGCGACTTGAACAGCCGAGAATGTTCATTACTTTCATTTGGACATTATGTATACATATATATACATACATATATATAACATCTACCCACATGAACCAATGAGAACCTCATCTATATTGTCCATCATGATTTATTGCGATGATGATCATGGAATTTATTCGTAAATTTGTTACTGAATGTGAATTATAATTAATTATTAACAATTTTGTATATATATTTATATCGAATCACTTTGTTTTATACAACAATTATATGTGTTGATAAATTCATGATACGACTTGCAATATAAATCGCGATGTGAATATGAAAAAAATAATTAAAAAAAAAAAATTATTCTTATAGACTTATTGTAAATTGAAAAATAAATTTATTTATGTATTAAAAAACACTGATGCTGTTGTAAATGCTGTGAATTATTCGCAATGCATCGTTTGACCATAGTCAAAAAATATTTTTGATACATCTACGTGATGAGAATTATGAAAGAATTAAAATAAAAGAAAAAAATAAATAAAATTGTATATTGGTGGCACGGAAATGGCGATGGGCCCCATTAGCAAGCAACATTTGTTCTCACTAACCTAGAGCACTGTAAAGCTTATTTACATTTTTCAACCGTGACTACCATACAAATGAACAAACACAGAAAGACGTACATATACACATATAAAACAGCTGACATCTTTCCTTTCTCACACTTCCCATATATTACAATATTCATTAATCATTTACATATAAAATAATAAAATAATAATGGAAACATTTCAAGTATATGAATACATAAATTTCGAGTTTATTATATAGATGATTCATGAAATTAATAATATATATATTTGTAGATAAAGTTTGAATGATGAGACGAGAAAAAAAAAAAATGCGGGTCACGCGGTCATTTTTTTTTTCTTTATTATTTTTTTCTCTTTTTCGTTCTCTTTTTTTAAGAAAAGATAGCGCGAGGAAGAGCGAGACGTAAGAGAGTGTACACACGAAACCGGTTGGTTTTTCGGGTGTTGTATTATACATATGTATATATAGTAAAGAGAAGACTTTCAAAAATTCCATGTGATGACGTAGTTTGTGTCTTCCTTTCACGGCCAAACAGTTTAGTTGTGGTGGGCTTTTACGACGCATATTTACTTCCTTTGTCTACTTTTGTCACGTTTTGTATTTTATTAAACAATATATATACAATATATAAAGTTATTATATAATTTCAACTCTAATCTCACCTCTATATCGTTTCTTAGACGTATTACGTCGATAATCGTTATCGCATTTTGATAGTCATGCAGAGTTATATATATTACGACTGAACGATTGTCTGTAATTATTTCACTCTATATGAATATAAATCTATGGTATGAATTTATGTTTGTATATAGATAGATAAATATGTTTGCATTTACACAGTCACAACAAGAGTGAGTCAAAAGTATTTTTGAATATTTAATATTCATTATGTATAGTTAGTTATAACAATTTTTTCAGATATTTATTGATTTATAGTTGTGGAAAAATACGTAAATTATTTGTGTTTGTGTATAATTGTTTGATAAGAGAATTATTTATTTTATATATGGATATATGTATGTATATATGTATTGTTGACGTGAATTGTAATTTATGAGGAATAAATATATATCGTCACTCACCCGAGATATGATTCAATGTTTATGTGAGTGTTTGATTGTTGGATTGAAGACGCTGGACTGGAGAAATGTATCGTTTCAGCTGGTGGATCTGAAATAAATTTTTTTTGTGTGTAAATGAAAATAATATTTGTTTTTATAGTAGAGGGGTTTTTGTTTGGGGATTTGGAAGAAAAAAAAAATTGCCGAAACCCGGGATCGAACCAGGGACATTTAGATCTTCAGTCTAACGCTCTCCCAACTGAGCTATTTCGGCAGATGGGTATGTTTGTTTATAGGAGAATTTTCAATATGATATGGTGGTTGAGAATTATTTATTCATATTGAAAAAAAAATATTGATAGTTTGTTGTTATTGTAATTAATGGATTTAATACTTACTACTGATTGTATCGAAATTTTCCCATCGTGATAATTTATTCTTTATTGTATTGGATATTGCTTCATGTTTTCTCCATTCATTTATTTCATGTTTCAACATAAATGCTGATGATGGTGAATTGTTTGATTGAACATTATTTTGGTAATTGTCTTTGGATTTTATAGAACTACTGATTGTATATTTCGATGCATTGTATCCTTTACTGTAAAGTGAATATTTATTTTTATTTGTTTGGCGAACTGACGAATTAATAATTGAATCTTCGTTAGTAACGATACGACGATCGGTTTTTACAACTTTTTTACACTCTTTTGAAACTTTATGAGTCTCCGGTTTCATTATCTTATCGCAAAAATGTTTTAATAATACAATAACTTATCAAACTCCGCCCGTTTTGTTGTTGACATTAATTTTTTACCGGTAATAATACATGAATAAAATTTGAACATGAGAATGGCGTCGGTTTGAGGAGTAACAACTAATGCCATCTGGTGAGAAATTTTTAAACACATTAGCACAAAAGAGCGCCATATGAATATATATTTAAATTTCACCGTTCAGCAAACGGTTTATTCCGTTGTATTATTTAATAATGACCAATCACTGTTGAATATCCTGCTTTTGAGGTTATGCATAGCTGCTAGATATGATGCTCAAATAGAAATTATTCTACTAAATTGTTAATGATTTTTCTTCTGATAATTTTTGAAACATATTAGTTATGTTCAATAATGATAGAGTTTTTTAACAAGCTGACTTTTACAAAGCTCTGTTTGATTCTTTTAATGAGAAGATTTTTTTGAAAATGAGAATAGAGAAAATATTCAGAGTACACAATACAAATATATAAAAATTTGCCGCACGTGCACGTAAGCACCTGCTGGAGTTTGATGATACTACTTGTACATAACCTCAAAAATTATCGTTATTGACGAAATTCAGAATTTTTATTCAGAAGTAATATTTTCCAAGTAAACAAAAAAATTAATAATGGCAAGTGCAGTTCCGGGAGTTTCAGCTGATCTCGAAGCTGAACAAATAAAATCTGTAATTATTAAATGATATTTTAACAATTAAATATTAATATTATTACTTAAAAAATTAAACAAAAACAATAATTGACGATATTTTTCTATTTCTCTTTTTTTTTTTATTCAGTTTAAAGATTTTCTAATGTCATACAACAAACTCTCAGAAATATGCTTCATTGATTGTATATCGAATTTCACAACGAGAGATGTGAAGCCCAAAGAAGAAAAATGTACTCTCAATTGTATGGAAAAATACTTGAAGATGAATCAAAGAATGTCTCAACGATTTCAAGAATATCAAGTAATAATGAATGAAAATGCAATGGCCAATGTTCAAAAGCTTGGACAAACGTAATTAATTTTTAATATTCAATCATGTATTATTTTTTGTCTTATAATAAATTAGATATTGTTGGAAAAAAAAATATTTAATCCAATTTTTTCATATCTTTATTATATTTATCAGTTCTCAAGATCATTGTACATTAAATCCACGTATTTATTTTGAATTATAGAACTACAATTAACTGGAAAATACAAATAATTTTCCCTTATGCACTATTCTATGTTACATATTATATCATTGACTTATGTTATACAGCAAATAAAATATAACAGCTCAACTTGACGTGAAATTTAATTATAATACATACATATTTTATATTTCAATTTTTTTCGTATATGTCATTAAAGTTATAGCAAATATTTTCAATTTTTTTTTTTACAATCAAAAGAATAATATTGCATTGTGATGTGATTTTACAAAATTGAATCAAATATTTCAAAGGAATATTATCGTTCGGCATTGTGTCGCATTTAAGTGCCACAATATACAAATAATTCTACATATATTCTAATAAGTATGTATAAATAGTAGTTACTAAAAAAATCAATTTGATTTAGAATGATTTAAGTTATAAAATTTTGGTGTTTGCATATCGGATTCCATTGTTGATATACACCAGTCAAAGCTTGTAGGCTCAGTAAGATTTTGCATTGATCCAATATTTTGTGTTTGAGTAATAATTTGCGTGCCAAATGTTGTATTTGACACTTGTAATTCTTGATTTGGCGTAATTTGTGTTTCAAGATTGGGCGAATGTGGTGGTGTCCTACGTAATCTTTTATAATCTGAGAATCTATTGAATGTCACTTGATCAACGCAAATTGCTTGAGTTGTATGACGAGTCTTGTATAAAATAGGACAGCTTAAATCGCCTTTTAAATTTAGACTATAAAGATTGGCCAATCGTCGTAATTTTTCACGTTCCGGTTGGCGCATTGGATGCAATTTAAGTTCACTCTGCGATGGATCTTGAAGGAATCTTGATACCTTTTCATTAGCTGATGTTATAATTGAATATCCAGGTTTATTATCAACATGACGACGTCCAGCACGAATTTCTCGTCCACTTAAACCATCTCGAATCCATTGAATACGCTGACGATAATTTCTTTTTGCTTCATCAGTTAGATGTTCATAGTTGCCATGAAGTATTACTTGGAATGTTGGATCTGACGATATTTTATCTTCATTGGTGCTTTCATCTTCCCACCAATTTGACTCGCCAAACCAATCCGATTGTTCATCATCGCCTTCACGATCCTCATCATTTGTAATTATTCCAGCCTCAGAATCACTCGATGAAATACTTGAGCTAGATATTCTTGAGCATTCCATTGCATCGTCATTTTGTGTTTTATCACGATTTTTTGATTTTGAATTACGCGATGGTTTTGGTGAACGCATTTCACAATCAACTGAACGTTCACGACATGATCTTTTACGTTTACCACACCATATTGTTCCATAACGATTTTCACAATTATTACGAAGTACTCGTTTTTTCTTACCAACAGAATTTGTAATAAATGTCATTGCCTGAGACGTGGATGGATTTGAATCCGAGTCCACAGCCATACGTTTAAATTTTCTCTTACGTTTTGTATTAATTCTTGGAACAAAATTTTCATTAACAGAATCACTTTCAATATTACTTATATTATTGAAATTAGAAAATCGTGCAAAACGCTTTGTTCTATTTGTATCATCACTGTCTGATTGATATTTCGATAAAGAAGTTGCTTTTGGTATACGAATGTCACAGATTGATGATGAACTGTCATCAGAATGTTTGTTGGCACTCAATGATGCTGAAAAAATTGTTTTGAATATTCCATAACAATTTTTTTCATTCGTAACTCGGTTACGTTTGATGATTTTATTAAATGCTTTACCCTTACACTTACGAATATTGCCAGTGGATCGGGTTCTTCTTCTCCAACCCCATCGTCGTCCAACAGTTGTTGTATTGCTGCTTTCCTCTAGTGCTAATGTCAAATCATGGACCAATGCCTCCATTTTAGCTCTCAAATCTACTGGGACAGCTTTCAAAACACGCTCCATCTGAAGATTACTCTCTTATCTGAAATTTCATTACATACATATTCATATGCCTACATAAATTAAATAAAACAACATCATTTAACCAAAGAAATAAAAAATAACTCATTAATATGGTTATGTAACAATTGATAAATTCATTCAATTTCTTTATCTGACATTGACAAAATTTTTTGAAAAATTTATCATTCACATTGAAATAAATATCCATAAACAATTATTTTTTTTTTTCATACTACACCTATGGGCGTAGACGATAAAAATAATAAAAAATCATTAATTGCAACGTACAATTTACAATAATCAATTAAACACATTGATCTCACAACTCTCCAATAATTTTAATCTTTAAACTCTAATTATAATCAATTTAAACTATTTATTATTTATTTACACTCTAATACACTCACATAGATGTAGAGCATTTAAATCACGTGAGATATTGTGATTCGAGCATTCGTGCTATTGAACTAGATAACCCAAAAAAGAAAAAATGTCCAGGTGAAAATAATGTTGCTTGCTTCACAGGATTAATGCGGACAGTGAAAATAGTAGTAGTAGTAGTAGTAGTAGTAGTAATAATAGTAATAGTACTAGTATAGAGAATGGCTGATTTGGATCAACTTCATCACCTTGTAGTAGACACCACCTACAATAAACTGTAGCGAAATTTAACCATGCCCGTATATGTAACACAAATTTTTATTGAACAGTTGTATGCGTATACGTTGGTAAAATACGCATTGATGCACCATCGTTTTCGTGTGTGCAACAAAACATGCTGCAATCAGGGGGTCTGACACACAACTACAACCTTAAATAATGTATTATGATATATACATATATATGAACTATGTATACATCCAATTGATACATAACTGGTTTTCCTATACAATACACACCACCCTGACCCTGGATAGAGCACGATGCAGGTCTGCCAACGTAACTGAACTAAACTAAACACACATAAATTTATGTACATTTTAGGCATGCGTATTTTGTCATTTATTATTATTATTATTATTTATTAGGTACACGATATTAATTTAATAATAATTTATTAATTATATATTATGAGGTGGAATGTTTGATGAAAATAAAATAATGGATATTAATATGATGTATAAATTTTTAGAATAATTTTATTAAAAAAATTAAGTACACAATTGGTGTAAATATATTTTTTATATAAATAGCTGCTATTATAATAAATGTCAGAAAATTATAATTTTCTCGGCAAGACGCCTGGCACATACACTTGTTATTTTTTACATTTAAAAATTGATTGAAATACAGTAATGTATGTACAATGTTTTTGTATTTATTATATTATTGATAAAATTATTAATTAATAAAGCCCTTATGTATCCTTTTATTTTTTTTGTTGTTGTATTTTGACTGTAGTTTGCTGCATTTATTTTGTATTGTGTCACATTGACTTAAGTTATTTGTTTAGTTGTCAATTTGAATAAGAAATTTTTTATTTATATTATGCTAACGAAATTTTTTAATTTAAAAATTTTTATTTACACAGTTGCATTTTGTTTTTATGCTTTTTCATTTACTTAATTAATTTTTCAATTGATATGTTATTTATCAAAGAAGAAAAATAAGTTAGCAATAATATATGTGAATAAAATTATGTATATTTAATCATCAATCGATCGTTTTATTGGCACAACCAAATTATCACTCTTTAAATAAATCATCTAAAATTACTAATTTACATTTTAACCTGCATACTCAAATGTTTATATAAAAATTTTGAATTCACCTATATAATATATAATATATCATTTTGTAATTTTAAATAGAGCAACAAGAAAAAAAAAAATGAGTAGTTTATAGTCAATACTGTTAGCCGAAGCATCTGTAAGTAGCTTTTTTGTTTATTGCGCTTAATTTCTCATCGTGTGCAAAAATTGATTACTAAAAATTAAAAAAATAGAAACAAATTAAATAAACTTGTCCTCATTGCACTCAGACAATAATTATCAATTACTATTTACAAAAAACAAAACTAGGAGAAAAAAACGAGCAGTCAATTGTCATATAATTGTGCACTCCTGGAGATGAGCTTCATATTTCATATCAAGTTTCCATTTGAAAAAAAAACCAGTGTTTTCATCATTGTCATATTGAGTGAAATACCAATTTCGGCACAATTATAATAATATAATTTTCCGTTTACTACGAAAAATCTTAATTCAAATTATTGTCATGTTATAGTATCAGAGAGATATTGAATAAATCTCAATGAGTTGTATGAAGGCACATTGAATAGTTTAATTATTTAAATGATAATTGATGAATTGTTTTAGATTAGTCCATCGTAGGCCGCATTCCCTGCGTTGTCGTTCCATCTCTTGGCCCATTGAATGCTCCAGTAGTACTAGCAGAATCATCATTACCATTGGCACTGTTGTTGTTTTGGCCATTTATGAATGATGTCATCTCCATAGATGAATTGTGTCCGCTCTGTTCAGAAACATGCGTGTGTTGTTCGTTCGCTTCGTTTTTCACAGATCTAGCAGAGGAGGCGTGTAGGCATAGTAATCGTATCGTGTGTATCGTGTGTCGTGTTATTTATTCATTTATTTTTCTTTCAATTAGATGAAATCAAACTAACGAATCGTTGTAAAGAAAAATTGATTGATTGATAAAGGTCAGAGAATGAAAAATAATAATGAAGAAGGTATAATAGATAGACAGGCAATAGAATGTGAAAATTAAGAAAATGGTCAAAGCTTGATTTAAAAGCATTTAATTATCAATATGTAGAGCAAAGGATCTAGACTTATTTTAATGAGTAATAATTTGATAATAAGTAACAATTTATAAGAGCAAGTAAAATATTGATGGAAACGTCGTGATCCTTGACTCGTTTTATTTTTGAAAATTATTATTGTCTCTCAATATTAAATTACGAACCTTCGGTTGCATCGTGTTGTCCGTAGTATCAAGAATTGCCAGAGGATTTGAGGTAATATTTATTTTTGAATCTGTCACACTGCCATTTATCACACGACCATTCGTCATAGATTTGCCTACATTAATTAAAATTATTCATTTTAATTTTATATGAAAAAAATTATTTAGAAATAATTTATATATTATATAAAAAATTAAATATTTAATATTGATCAATATTTTTATTCATTACCTTCATTCTGCGATGATTCACGACTCTGTTTGATTCTACTTCGTTTATATACAAATAACATTGCACCAACAACACCCAAAAGTGTCGTTCCACCTAAAGCACCACCAATAATTGCATACATGCTACCACTTCGATTATTACCATTACTTTGACGCGGCTCATCGTCAGGTAAAATTTGTTGAATTGGCGGTGGTTCAGTAATAACTTTCAAAGTTTTCTCACGAATTATTTTTGAAAATTCTGACGCAGCGTCCACAGAAAAACTCTGAATTTTAAATTCATAAGTTGTATCTGGTTGTAAGTAAGAAATTGTAATATTTGTTGAATTTTTTCCTTCAACAGTTGTTTTAACATAATCACCAGCTGATGTAGAAGCACGATGATAAACATAAAAACCATCAATGTCCGCTGAACGATCAGGATTTTGCCAAATAAGTAAAACACGATCTTGTCCAAGTGCTTCAGTATTTGTCAATAATGGTATTGGCATTTTATTTGTATCAAATCCTGCCATACGTGTTAAATGAAAACGCACGGAATTAGGACTTAATTTATTGTCATTATTTGAATAAACTGCAGCTATTCTAAATCGATATGTATGATCAGGTTGTAAATCCGTAACTTCAAATGAACGTACATGATTTTGTATTTCTGTATTAGCTGTCATCCATTTTGATTGTTTGCCATTCATTTTTTGTCCAAGCTCTCTGTATTGTACTTTAAAAAATAATATTGGTAGTCCAGTATTTTCTGGTACTGACCAACGTACCATTACTGAAACATCCGAGAGTCTTGTAACATTTGGTTGATTTGGTGGAACAAGAACAGTTCCCCTACGATGACCCTCTTTATTTTTTCTTCGTCCACCAACTCTCATATGTCTATGTGCCATATTACCACCCGACATTCCATGAATATCTTGTCGTGATTCCATTCCACCGCCACTCATATGTTGCTTTGGATTAACTCGAAGAAGATTATAACCTGAGTGTGATCCATATTCATTGCTGGCAACACATTGAACAATTCCCGCGTGTTTTTTTTCGACTGGCGATACAAAAAGTGTCGTACCCTTTATTTCTACAGTGGCACTTGGCTTCAGCGGTTCGCCATTAATTAACCATTCAATTGTTGGTTCAGGTATACCAGTTGTACCACAAGACAATTCTAATTCACCACCCTCGGAAAATGTTGCGCTTTTTGGTCCACGCGTAACTTTTGGTGGTTCCACAACTTTTACAATTATTATTGAATCAATTTTACGATCGTTTGAATTCCAAACGCAATGATATTCGCCTTGATCTGTCGGCTGAACATTAACAATACTCAATCCTGAGCTAGTGTAATGTGAATCCTTTGGCAATGATCCAACAAGACGCGACCATGTTACTTTTGGTATTGGATAACCAACTCCAAAGCACTCCAATGTTACATTTTTCCCGCGCAATACTTTATATTCTGTTTGTGGCTGTTTTATAAAATATGGATCTATTATTTTTTCTTCATTGTACACACGTAATTTAATTCGATATTTACTTCGGCGAGATTGTAATGTTATGGAATTGTCAGCGGTACAATGATAATCGCCTGAATCTGACGGTTGTACATTTTCAATTGTCATTGTTTTACTGTTAATCGGATAATTATTTTTAATCGGTAAATTATCTTTGTAAAAGCTAACGTATGCCTCGGGCCAAGAGTATGGTACTTGACACGTGATTGGAATTGAATTTCCAGCTGGCACACGAATTTCTACGTTGCTTTTGTCGGTGAAATCATCAATCCGTGCTAAAGTGACTCGTCCTGGATCAGATGCCAGTCCACTTGTTCCTAAAATTATATGATCAGTTATCCAAAGTGTTTCTCATTTTTATTTCACATATATAAATATATTTTTCTTCCTGTATTTTTTTTTTCCTATCGGATGTATGAATGTGGTGAATGCGAGGGCGAAAAAACAGTCGTAAAACTTGAAAAAAACTTACCATAAAATGCTATACATCTGTAGTCGCCTGCCTTTGATTCATTATCAAAGTTGACAGTGTAACCAGAAGTCTTTCCAGCGCTGTTAGGGATTGTGATGAGGGGCCCCCAATGCTCAGAATTGAGTGGACGATGATGCCAGCCGAATTTTTCGGCTGCAAGATTTATGCTACACTCGAGGTAAACCTCGTCGTCGAGTGGTGCTTCCAATGGTTGTGGATGACGAGTGAACAGCATTCCTAAATCTTGTCGTGAGCCTGACGGAAAAAAAAATTTTTAATGACATTAATTAATCCCCCGATTCTTTCATTCTAAAATGTTTTACATTTCTTTGTATGCTTTCTACAAAATAATCATTTATTATTTCTTTTATTTCTTATTAAACACACACACACCACTCTTTATTACCTGATGCATTGCAGCTGAAAGCAAACAGAAGAAATGCCAGAGCGCCAGAAAGATTGAATGCCACTCGTCCCATCTTGATACATTCTGAAAAGTAAAACAAATTCATTATCACCAATAAATACATAAAACTCTTTTAAATATTTTTAAATATGTATACATATAATCATGCTGTGATTTATGTCAACATATTTGTGATGTAGGACATCTTTTAACTTTTAAAATTACTACCACATACTCCACTAAATTTACTTCTACTCTATCCATCTCTCTATCTGGCAAAAGCTTTCTCTATCTTTACTTTGAGTTCATGTGGATATAGAAATAGACGCTCGCGTTCCGGGCATAGTCTTGGGTCATCCACAATGAGGAGTTGTAATTTGGCCATAATACTATTTACTGAGACAAAACACTAAATCCCGTAATAGTACAACCTTACCTAATATCTATCATTATTTATTTATTTATTTTTTCTTTCTTTCTTTTCATCATTTATCAATGGATATATATAGAGAGAGAGTATATATAAGTCTATTGAAAACTTGGATCCTTCTACGGTAAAAGGAATAGACCGTGACGCTTTCCACGCGATTTCACACCCACATGTTCGTATATAACGACCACCATGATCGTATATTATCAGTCTGTTTGACTGAAGAAGAAAGAGAGAAAGCGAGTAAATTGAAGTGAGAGATAAAATGCGAGAAGAATATTGGGCAATGTTAAAAGTAGCGTAGGAAGACTCATTCATAGACTTTAATACTAAAATCTGTCTTTCTTATTTTCAATTTTTTTTCTCTCTCTCTTTGTCTATATTTCTATATTACGCGTCATATCACCCACGCCTATAATTCCCCTTCCTTTCTATTAATGATAGAAAATTATCAAGCCCATTATTTTCATGGCAAACAAATGATGAACACGTGGGTGGAATCATCTCAAAGTATTTCACTTCAATTATTTATAATAACAAAATATAAATAAATATATCATTTACTATAATATCTAAATATAATTATGATAAATATTTAAATATTTCTGATTATATTATTAATATGAATATGAATTTATGCTGATGAAAAACAGGTGAGAATATATCGACTGCACCAGTTTTATTTCTTCTTCTTCTTCTTCTTCTTCATATTGGATATACTCAACGGTCAGTTGTGTTGCTCCTTTCGATCTGGCGCTCGCGTAAATATGAACGACTCGAATTCCGGAGCAGGGATCGTCAACCTCGATATACAAGTATATAATATTTGTATATATACATACACATGTGTATAAATTTATAAAGGACATATATATCTAAACGAATATATTAACGAGAGAGAATGCAAAATTGGAAGATGAAAGTGAATGTCATCAATAAAATTTTTTTTTTATTTTTTTTCCATATATTTTAAATTAAATTTTATCGAGAGAAATTTTTTTCTACTGAATTTTTTTATGTCTTGATTATATATATATTTTTTTTTATTTTATATTCTCCCGTTATCATATACTTTTATATATATATTTTATTTGATGGATGTCTCTGTTAGCATTCAATGGAAGGATTTCGTTCAACGCAATGGATATCGCTATATAATATTTATCTTCCTGCTATATATTGGAATCTTTATCTTTCACCGCTGGGCAAATTGAGATTAATTTCGTCTCATATATATATTATACACACGAATGGTTATACGAATAAAAACACACGTTGAAATATTGTAATAAATACATATATGAACATGCAAACAACTAAAAAAAATTGATAATAGGAAAAATATTCATATATTTCCTATTATCAATTTTTTGTATAAATTATTATATATAAATAATTAATAAATAATAAATAAATAATAAATAATAAATAATAAATAAAAAAAATTATATATAAATAAATATATATATAATAAATAAGTATAAATTATTATACATATAATAATTTATACTTTTATATATTATTTGTATTTATATAATATTATATATTATGTATTATTATATATATAATAATTTATACATGAATTGATGAATTGAAAGGAAGAGGAAAAAAAAATAATAATTAAGATCACGCAAAAGTGCATCCTGGTATAAAAATCCCCAACAATGAAGGGTTAATATTGACTCCCTTCGACACATTCACATATTTATATGGGTAGATAGATATATATATGTACACTTCCCATGGATGTCACGTGTTAAATTAAAGAAGGAAGTGCACTTGAGAGCCGTATATCCTCGTGAGTTACTGGACACCGATCATATTGTACACATTCAATGACTTTGTATTTTTTTTTTTTTTTTTCGTTTCTTTTGTGTCTAGATCGCACCATCATTCTCATCATCAACGGAAACAATCGATCAGTTCCTGTTGCTGCTTCTTACCTGTTGTACTTTACTATACCCATGTATATTATATACATGTAATCTTCCCACGATACTCAGAAAATTGCGCGTGTCAATTTTATAAATATATATATTGGTCCTTTGTGGCGAGTAAAAGGAAGAAGAAAGAAATAATCAAGGCTTTATATCGTTGAAAGGGATAATTGAATTTGGAAATAGAAAGACGATTAATTACTGTAATAAAATGCAAAAAGGATTTAAGATAAAAATTTATGGGTGAATAGAAGCCGCGAAAAATTTCACGGGACAACCTTTATGATGAAAACAATATTAAAGATAAAAAGAGGAGAACAACGATGTTGAGATGATAGAAACCAGTTGGAAGCCGAGACAAATAATGTGTTGGGTGAGATGAGAAAGACAATACTTATATACTGGAGAATTCTCTTTTCTATATGGACGCTAAAGGATGAAAGGGCCCCATTGGACCTTTTTCAGACACGCACAGGTGTCAGTGTGGATACACCATGTATAATCTTCATGACTAAATATCACAGTTGGACTGATGGTCAAAATCATTTCACACTTTATATCAATAATTATCGTAATATTAAATCATCACGTTTAAAACTGAAATAACCAAAACAAATTTGAGATGAAGAAAATAATAAAAATAAATAATAAAAATATTTAAAATATATTAATATAAATAAATACTCACCCTTTAATGTTCAAGTAATGAGACTTGGCTCTCTTTATATTTTTATTTTATTCATATAATTATTTTTCACTAGTATTAAAATTCACGATTAAAATTTGATTAAATTTTATTCATTTCGATTTGCCACTGATTAATATTATATATTTACACATTTCCACATTGTCAAAATAACATCATGTATCACAAATTTTTTATCCAGCTTAGTTTCTTATTGTATTGTTGTATACATACGTTGACTATTGTATTGTTAGCTTTGTCTTTACTAGTATTTTTTTTCTTCTTTCCTCATGCGTGCTGTGTGCTCGAATTCCGTAGGTCAGCGCGGCGTTGCCGGGCTCAACATACCCATAGAGCCTAAGCCAAGACAGAATTTAGAGAGAATGAGAGAAAGATGTTGTATATACACACTTGAAACTTTACGATGATCGCGTCTTGGCGTCCTGGCGTCCACTGGCGCGTCGTCCACGGCACGATACCCAATGGAATGCAGACCGACGGGTTTGGAAGGCGCGCGCTACGGGTGGCAAAAGGAGCTGAGCGGTGCTGCCTCTATATTTTCTTTCGGCCGCCATGTATTTTATATGGTGACGCGTGTGTTGGTGTGAATACATATACTGACTATGAATCTCTGCGCAGCCACTCACACACACCATTAATGACGACATTTCATCACGTGATTTACGAAAATGTTTTTGGGGTTATTCTGGTTCAAATTATCCAGATTTTAATTCATAATTTCTAAATGAAAAACAATTTATCTATGATGTATCATTGATTAACTTATCAATTTGTATATTTGCTAATTATATATGTAGATTATGATACTTTATTTTTTATTGTTCATTTGTAAAGGTCTTGGGATATAATTTGGTGAATTACTTTGGATAATTTGATAATATTATTGAGGTTATGTGTGATTGGTGATTCTGCCGTCCAATGGCATTGCATGAAGATTTAATTTGAAATTCCCGCCATTATATATAATTAAATTATTGTTATACGAAATCGGGAATTTTATAGAAAATTTATATTTGATAGTGTTGTTAATTTCACTAAAAAATATAAGAAAAAATTCAATTAATTAATAATTATTGTAACAATAATAATTTTTATCATGTTTTTAGATAAAGTTTCGTCTGTAATTATACTGTCTAAAATATTACACTCAAGATGTATATATAAGCAAGGCCAAAAACTTAACAAACATTTTACAATGTGATTCATTTCAAATTAATAACATAATAGTTTTAATATAATAATAGTATTAATAATAATAATAATAATAATAATAATAATAATAATAATAATAATAATAAATCAATAACGCCAACAAAATTCTGATTTTTTACAATATACATATTTATAACATGTAGGCATATATACATGTGTATAAACGTATATATATAAATGTTTATACACATATATTTATTCCTATTCTATAAATAATAATAAGACAAACAATATTTTATTCCTCTTTCCTTCGTTAATAAAAATAATTCGAAAACGTTGCGTTCACTTTTTTCAATATTCCAATTTTTTACGTCAATTAATTTTTCTGAATTTATTTATTTATTTCCATGATTTTGGCACAATGTCATGCAACTGAAAACAAATGAAACACCATGTGGCATTTTGATTGTCCGTGGCTGGGTGTGTATTATCCTTCTTATATTTACATATATATTTTTTTTTATTCCATATAATATTCTTTTTTTTTTTTTATCTGTTCACCAATATATAAATCGTTTGTTGTATATTTGCTCACTTTCCCCATCATCTATTCATTTTCATTTATTTTTCCTTTTTCTATAGAGCAATAAAATGTGCAAATTGTTAATTGAAAAAAAAAAAAAAAAAGACTGGCCGACTAGAGTATTTCATTCGATATCAGGTGATTACTGGTGGTTTACATTTGTATTATGTATATTGCTCATTTAGTTTGCGTTTTATTTATCTTCATTGAATTTTATTAAATTATTTTATTTTACTTTACTGTTTCATTTTTTACTTTTATTTATTTCACATTTTTCCTTCAAACAACCTAGCAGTTTGACTTAATTATTATTATTATAGCTCTTTTTACTACTGTCTACAGTATGATTAATAAATGGCTATGTCATTGCACATTTGCGAGCGAAAATTTGTCACAACCATTTACTTCTCAATTAGTTTAGAATAAGCTACATGGAAGAACAGACCTTCAGTCGTAGCAAACGGAAAGCTAGCGTTGAAAAAATTTATATATTCATTTTATTTATTTTTATTTTTCGTTTTCTTTGCTTTGTTAAAACTGTGTAACATTAATGTTTCGTCACATTATATGTTCTCCCAGTCATTTTCATACTTCTTTACAATTGTACAGATCACTATATAACGTCTAAAATCGACTACTTTTTTTTTTTTTTTTAATTGCTCATGATTTTGAATTTTATACTCAAATACAATCACAACACCTTATTGGTGTTTTTTATCATATAAAAAATGTCACGCTTTTATTTTTCATTCCAAATATTCTCTTCAATAAAATAACTTTTTATAAAAAAAAAAAAAAAAATTAATATTAATAATATTAACAACAATAATTATCGATTTCTTTCACTAAAATAATAATTTGAATAAATGTATACGTTATAATAATTCATTCATGTTTGTTACGCCATCATTGAAGATTTAAAATATTTTCAAAGAATTTTTATTCAGTTTCCCAAATTAACTGAATGGATAAATAAAATTGATTGGATTCTCAAGTGACTCTAAGTTTGTGGGTCATTAATTTAATGGTGTGCTGAATATTAATTCGATAACTTACGGACGAGTTAATATTTTTTTTTTTTCATCTCGTCCTCATACATTTACATATATATATTTATATATTTTTTTTTTTTTTCAATTATTTCAACTGTACAATCATCAAACAATTCAGGAAGAGCTTTTTTTTTTATATCACACGGGCTTAGCCCTGTAAAAATATACCGCCTCTCTATTCCGCTCTCTCTTTCACATTTTCATTTTGCTTTTCTCTCTATCGTTTCATTACATTACATAATATTTCTTTTTAATTTTTATTCTATTCCAATCCGTTTCATCTCTCTTTCTGTACAGTATATATGTATATGTATATATATTCATTATAATGCGCAAATTGTGTCGCAAAGGAGTTTGCTAACTATGTATAATATTCATTCTCTTCTTTTCTCATTGGATCCCTGGCTTAGAATTTGAAAAAATTTTTTTTTTTTATGTTTTTTTTTTTTTTT